>CAUYQU010067641.1:0-109064 GCA_963574635.1 Cheracebus regulus | reverse complement strand
TGGCGTCCTCTGCAGAAGGAGAAACCTTCCGATTTTGAGTGTTCTCGTTTCTTTTACAGTGGCTTCTTGGCATCTTTTTGGTTTTATCCGTCTGTCGTTTTTGTAATCACCAACTTTCAAATTAGGTCTCTGAGTGGACGTCGAGCTTGTTAATTCCCAGCTCCGGAGTCTATGTAATTGGCGCTGTGGCGACCCGCAACGCTAGGTAAAACAGCAGCGTTGAAATTCGTGGTGCTTTTCTGCCCGGGGGTCTCCGGTCTGGCTTCTCAGCCCCTTTTTCAATCAGCTGGATGGACCGCTCTGACTTCCCAGAGCTCCAGACATCATCCAAAAGGAGACTCAGTCCTGTTTACTCGGCACCAAGAGCCGCCGAGCCGAGGCGCCGGCAAAAAAGCCGCGCCAGCCGAAAGGGTCGCGCTGGCGACCTGTGGGGCTCCTCCGCTGGGAATGTCCTGGTCCGTGGGCAGCGAAAATTTATCGGTAAGTGTGGTGTCCACTGGCTCTTTGCGCTTTTACTGGGAGCTGCAATCCTAGGCTGCTAAGGATCGGCCATCTTGGATCTCTCTCCACTAACTTTAATACTAACAACTATTTGCAGAATAATTTTTATTTCTCAATTAAGTAATTGCTAACCACCTCAAAATAATGGCTATCAGCTCAAATTAATTGAACTACTGTGTTGTTATAGGTTGGGTAGTTTTGAATCATTTTTTTTTTGTTTTGGTTTTCAGAACGTAGCTCATATTATGTAATAAAAAGTAATTTATTGTATATGATAATTATTTTAAATGAAAACTTTCATTAGTAAAGTGCTCAATATTGAAATTTCTAATTCTAAACCAAAATTCAAAATGTGGTATATATGAATGCATAATATACCAAAGTAGTTGAGATATATGTATGTATATAATTTGTAATTGGCAACTTCTTTACTAAAACTATTCTAAGAATATATGATGTCATGTTTTGTGCTAGGAAAATTCATGAGAAACTAAACTCTCTTGGAATTATCAGATATCAAGATAATGTCACAAATATTTAGGGTTACAGGAAGTTGTCCTAAAACAACAAAAAGGAAAACCATTGTACAAATTGTGACCATTTGATCTTCATAAAAGTTAACAAAAATAATAGTCAATTAAAATTAGAATTAGCAGTTGAGAATATAAAACAGCCATCAATGTTGATTTAAAAATAGAAAACATGCATTGTTCTACAGAATATTTTAACGTATACACGAGTTCCAGACTATCAAGAAGAAATGATACATGCTGATTAACCAAAACAACATGATTTTATGTTTCTGGTTAATATTTATAAGTACTTCATAAAATTACATTATTAGGTTATATTTTCAATATGTGTACCTATATTCATATTTTAAAAATATATTTATCATGAGAAACATTGTGTGAAGAATGTGAAGAATAGAAATTGTTTTTTTAATAAGACATTTAGAGCATATAAAAGCAGGGGAGGCAAGGTGCAGTGGCTCATGCCTATAATCCCAGCAATTTGGGGAACCAAGGTTAGAGGATTGCTTGAGCCTAGGACTTAGAGACCAGCTGGACGACACAGTGAGACCCTGTCTCTACAAAGAAAAAAAAGAAAGAAAGAAATTAAAACATCAGCAGGGAGTGGTGACATGCACCTGTAATCCAACCTTCTTGGGAGGCCTGACTGGGAGGATTACTTGATCCTGGAGGTCAAGGGTACAGTGAGCCACGATTGTACCACTCTACCACTGCAATGCAGTCTGGGCAACAGAGTGAGACCATGTCTCAGTAAGAAATAAAAGGTGGGGGGGGATATACTGGGTTATATTGATCAGATTATTAGAGAAGGGAGAATGGCTTTGGTTTATACAAACAAAAATAAAAATGTTTAAATCAGTGAATTTAGGAGATGATATCTCAAAGGTTCTCAAAATTTTATAGAAAGCAACCATTTTACCAAAGAATAATTTACAGGGAATTCATATTTTTTCTGTATTTTTTGAGATAACATCTCACTCTGTCACCCACACTGGAGTCCAGTGGCACAATCATAGCTATTGCAGTCTTGACCTCCCAGGCTAAAGAGATTCTCCCACATCAGCGTCCACAGTCGTTGACACCACTGGCATGTGCCACCACACTCGGTTAATTTTCTAAATTTCTTCTAGATATGGAGTCTCATTATGTTGCTTATGCTTGTCTTGAACTCCTGGGCTCAAGCAAGCCTCCCTTCTTGGCCTAGAGTAAATTCTTGCAAAAATTAAAAGGGATATATTGGAGAATGATATCAGCCTAATACCATTTGGCTTTTCTACACCCCACAGAATTACAACTAGCAAATTTCCAATGGCAAGTTTATCCCACTTGTAAACAAGAAATAAAGTCCTAAGCCCCCCAGTTAGGTGAAGGGATCCCCTCTGCACCAGAGGAAAGCTGAAATACAGAATTCCCAACCATAATGTGAAAAAAATAAGAAAGGTTGGACATGCTTCATATACTCCCTTCATTTTGGAGTTTAGGCACAACTGATTTGGATTCAATCATTAAAATAGAAATCATAAGACTGATAAAACAGATTCTTGTGGCAATAAGATACTAACTTCCAACCTGATTCTGATATAGCATCTCATGACAGATGGCAACTCTTAAAGGAAATCAAAATACGTTACCCCAAAATATATTTGTTTGACATATTTTGAAATGGTACCACAGTGCTACCTCTTATGGGTTGACATTTGCATCTATAGAAAATCTCCTTTCCTCTCTATATCTTTCCATATCTAGGAGAGGTTTAACTAACAGCCTGACACCTTTTAAGTTCTGAAAAGAGACATTTACCATCGATGCTCTCTGAAGCCTCTTACTTAGAGGCTTTATCTATATAACAAGAATCGTGGCTTCCACAGCTGTCTCATCATAACTCAAACATTGTCTTCTACTGACTTCTCAAGTCTTTAGATAATGATTTATTCTTTCAACCAACTGCCAATCAGAAATATTTAAATCTACCTATGACCTGTAAGCCCCTGATTCAAGAAGTCCTGCTTTTTCAGGCTGAACAAATGTGTACCTTAAATGTGTCGATTTATGTCTTTGCCTATAACTTCTGTCTCCCTAAAATGTATAAAAACAAGTTGTAATCCAACCACCGTGTGCATATGTTCTCAGGACTTCTTACGACTGACATACCTGAGCAATGGTAACTCATATTTGGCTCAGAATAAATTTCTTTAGATGTTTTATAGAGTTTGGCTTTTTCATCACCACATTGAATATTCCAGAACTAAAAGTGGACCTGTGAAATTCTCTCAGATTGTGGAACCGAGAAAAATTCATTATCAAACAGTAAGAAAAATAGTAATCTGCAACTGTGATGCCCCTCCCCCAAGCTCACACAGTGCCACATGCAGAGAAGTACCCAGGACACATAGTTTCTAAGTAAAAAAAGTTAGTGGGAGGTGGGCATCCATCTTTTCAACCATTCTGGGGAGGGTTGTTGTGCTTTCTTCCCCCATGGGCAGCATCAAAAGTGCTAGCAGGGCTAGCCCACCAAGGATCAATTAGAAAAAGAGAATGGGGAGTAGGTTCACAGCAACTAACACATGGACCTACTGCAGTAGAGTTGGGCTTAGGGAGCACCAGCTGTAGCACTCATAGGTTTAAACCAAAACAGACAACTTTCTCTGAATTTCTCAACAGACTTACTGTACATGGGCAGCCACAGGAGAAAAAATCAGGACTAAAAAGACCAGATAAATACCTACATATTCCAAAAGCAGACATCAAGACACAACTGCAAAGATCAAGAACAATCAGAGAATCATGACATCACCAAAATAATCAAAATAAGGTGCCAGCAAGTGACACTAAAAACACAGAGATGGATGATCTTTATGATAAAGAATTCAAAATAGCTGTTTTTAGAAAGCTCAATAAGCATCAATAAAATATAGAGAAACAATTTAGAATTTTATCAAAGAAACTTAACAGAGATTTTTAACAAAAAACACAAAAGTCATGAAGCTGAAATAATACAATGAGCAAAATGAAAAATGAAATAGGATTAATGACAGAATTGATTAAGTAGGAGAAAGAATTAGTGAGATTTGAAGGAAGGATATTTTTAAATACACAGAGGAGAAAAAAGAATACAAGCAGATGAAAGAAGCATAAGGGATCTGTGAGACAATATCAGTAGAGCAAATATTTGTGCCATCAGTGTTTAGGAGCAAGTAGAGAAAGACAATGGAGTAAAAAGTTTTTTTAAAGGAATAATGGCAGAAAACATTTAAAACCTGGGGAAAGATATAAATATCTAAGTGCACGAAAGTTGAAGGTCATCAATAAGAGTCAATACAAATAATACTGCAATAACATTATAATCAAAATTCAATGGTCAGGAACAAATAGAGGATTCTGAAAGCAGCAAGAGAAAAGAAGCATGGCTCATGTAAAGAGGTTCCAATATGACTGCCTGCAGGTTTCTCAGCAGCAACCTTACAGGCCATGAGGCAGTGAGATGATATATTTAAAGTACTGAAGAAAATGAATTGCTAACCAAGTATACTGTAGCCAGCAAATCTACCTTTCAGAACTAAAGGAGAGACAAAGACCTCCACAGACAAACAAAAGCTGAGTGGATCTATTTCACAAGAAATGCTAAAGGGAGAGTTCTTCGACTGAAAGAAAGATGTGTTAATGAGTAAGAGAAAGTATCTGAAGGTATATAACCCACTGGGAAGAGTAAATATACAGTCAAATTCAGAATGAATTTAGAATGAGGAGAAAGGTGAAATCTTGTTTGTTATTGGGGGAATGTAAATCAGTCCATCCCCTATGAAAAACAACATGGAGGTACCTCAAAATATTACAAATAGAACTACCATATGACCTCCATGTCTCACTATTGAGCATATATTCAAAGGACCTGAAATCAGTATCTTGAAAAGACATCTTCTCCTATGTTTCATATTATATATTACTAGTATATATAATAGTCGTACATATACTATTCTGTATATATACCACTGTGAATAGTGGTATATATACAGAATAGTATGCTATTCACCTATAAAAAAGAATGAAATTCTATGATTTGCAACAACATGGGTGAGCCTAGAGTACATTGTTTTAGATGAAATGAGCTAGGCACAGGAAGTCAGATACAGCATGAACTCTCTTACATGTAGAATCTAAGAAAAGCTGATCTCATAGGACAGAGCAGAATGGTGCTTATCAGAGCCTGGGGTAATTATAAAGGAGAATAAAATGGGAAGATATTGGTCAAAGAACATTCTATCAGATAGATATCACAGATATCACATAGATACAGTGAGTAAAAAAAATATATACATATAGAAACAAAAATAGACAAATTGCCTGAGAACAGGAAACAGAGGGAAATAGAATAGGAGGGGAGGGGAGAAATGAGAAATGACTACTAATGTTTATGAGGTTTCTTTATTAGATGATCAAAATGTCTTAAAATTGATAATGTTGGTGTTTGCACAGCTCTGTAGACAAAAGAAACATTAGACTGTACCTTTAAAATAAATATACTGTATGATATATGTTATTGTTCAATTAAGCTGTTAAAAAGGGAAAATGTTTTGAACAAAAATTCAACATTGCTGATCAATGTCCACCCTTAATATTAATTAATTCAAGGGAGAAATGAAACTAGATAATTATTCGTGTTTATTTTTATTTTTTCTTTTTTATTATTAAAGTTCTGAGGTACATGTGCAGATTGTGCAGTATTGTTACATAGGTATACACATGCCATTTCCATCAATGGTAGACTGGATAAAGAAAATGTGGCACATATACACCATACAATACTATGCAGCCATAAAAAAGGATGAGTTCATGTCCTTTGCAGGGACATAGGTGAAGCTGGAAACCATTGTTCTCAGCAAACTAACACAAGAAGAGAAAACCAAACACCACATGTTCTCACTCATAAGTGGGTGTTGAACAACGAGAACACATCGACACAGGAGGGAAACATCACACACCAGGGCTGGTTGGGGGCCAGGCGAACTAGGGGAGCATGTTTTTTTTTTATTATGTAATTCAGTGGTTCCCAAGATCTATTTTATATATAAATTTTGGAGGGGAACATATTTTAAAATAAATCTGTTGAAATTTATTTTTATTTTATTGTAGACTATTTTTTAAAATACTAAAGCTCTGTATTACAATATTTGAAGCATTTGACATAAATTGTGTATATCAGCTAGTAGCACATATTGGCTGCATATAACAAAAAAACTACAAAATTAAAATGTTCATTGACAAGGTAAAAATACTTTTTTTCCCACTTATAAATCCAGAGATGGGGCAGTAATATGATGTCTACACAGTCTGGTTACTTTCTATAGCCAACATACTTGCAATTTTCTGCTGCACTATCCTGACACATAATTTTCAAAGTATAATTAATCATTAAAGATGGCTGCTCAAGCCCCAATCATCACCTATGTGCACCAAGTAAGGGCTTAGTTAAATATTACACAGCTGCCAGATGACCTGCAAATTGCAAGTTTACCTCAACTCATTTCTGCTTCAAATAAAAATTTAGCCTCACATTACTAAGGGTAAATTTTAAAATAAAAAGTAGCAAGTAGGTTCTGTCATCTGATGTGACTATTTTAAAACAATTGATCTGAATTTTCTTCTATGTATAAAATATTTCAAAATGTTCAGAGCTGTGTTAATGAATTTCTTCACAAATTACTTTTGAAGATGCTAGTATTTTATTTATAGAACAATTCAGTTAATTTAAACTTTCTGTGTAATAAATAAATGTCTAAGAGATAGTAAAGAATTCTTTTAACATCATAGTTTAAAAAGAAAAATCCAAACTGCTAAAAGCAAATTAGTAAATGTGTCAAGATTAAAACAGTGATATGTTTTTTATACTCTGTGAGTATTCTATGAATCATAATTCAAATTTGTTAAAAGAAGTTTTAGTACTTTTTCATAAAAACCCACACAATACTTTGACAGTGTCCTTAATTTAAATATATACTTTTTAATAAAAAAGTTGCACATGGAAATAAACATAAGCAACATAAAACATTAATGAGTCATATCACAAAGTCCTGATATCACAAATATAAAATAATTTACAAAAATTCAGAAAAAAATGTCCAAAATAGGTCACAATAATTAAAATCAATTTCATTAAAAAAATATAGATAACTGGTATATATGAAAAATACCTAAACATAAATATAACAAGAGAAATGCTCATAAAAGATACAACGAGAAACTATTTCTCACCTAGTACAAGTATACTGTCCAAAGTGACAATACACTTTGTTGAGCAGATGTGAAGAACTAGATACTCTGCTGATACACAGCTTAGAGGAGTTTCAAAACCCATTTGGAAAGGTCAGCAATATCTAACACCACTATTTGTGCATTTACCTATAACCCATTAACCTCATTTCTATAATATTCCCTAAAAATTTGCATTCACAAATATGATTAAATAAATAAGCAAGCTCATTTATTCAAATATTACTTGAATTAGTAAAAGATTAGACAGCCCAAATATCCATTAATAGGCCATTGGTTGAGCAGATTATGGCAAATTCACACAATCACCTACTTTCCACTAAAAACAAGCAAGACTTCCAGTATAAATACATTACTTTCTTGGATTTACTATTTAATGTATTAAGTCTAAAAAGCAATGCTCTAAGAGTGGAGGGATTAAAAGTGGAGATGGTATTCTCCAACAATAACTTTTAATATTTTTGTTAACTTTAAATGATGTGGGTATGGTAAATATTTGTAAATTAAATCAAATAAAACTAAGAAATTAAACCAAGAAAGAAACAATAAAAGTAAACATATATAAAATTAATATAATATTCACACAGTTGAAAAAGTTATTCCAAGTGATTTTTGAAATACAGTATTCTGGGCACCCTTTTTAAATCTGCCTGTTTCCTTTGATTTTTTTTAAATAAGGGTAAAAGCACCTTAAAGAAACCTTAACTATTTCACTCAGAGGATTTATAGGGAATAATACTGTTTTGAAACTATTGAGAAATAAATACGTAGTAAGTATATTAAGATGATATATTTAAGTTGATATATTGATATTAAGTATATTTAACATTTTAAGTATAGCAAAAAAAGTTATAAACTTTTAAAATTTGAGAGTAATAATAAATAACAAAAGAAGAAAACTTTGTAATATTAAGTTTGAATTTAAAATATCAATACAAATTTGTGTTTTTACAAACACTGTGAGTACCTAGAAGCAGCGATATTCAGTAACATGCAGAGCTTGGTTTCTGAATATCATCAACTCCAAAAGGAAGCGGCTATCCTTGGAAATATGTCTGTCTAGGTCTGGGGCAGCAAGTGTATTAGGTACATCTGGGCTATTGTGTTGTTTAGGAAAGAATGTACATCCTGAATGACTACAAAAGTTGTTTGTATGCTTCCCCACTAGCAAAAATAGATAAATAAATACTTTTACAGGTATCATTCTGAAAGAATTAACTTAGGCTAAATCTGGGATAATTTGAGCATAAAAAAGAATAATGAATATAATTGATCACAGCATATAAAATAAGATAAAAATAATTCCATAGGATACATAGATGAAAGAAAGTCCTGCCTGCAGGATTGCCAACTAAACTCAGGGTAGATTGACCCTCCTAATATACTCAAACAATATTAATTCTGGACAAATATAAACAAAACCGAAGAGAAAGAAAAACAAAACTGTCTGAATTCTCTGAAACTAAACAAACGCAGGCACATTCTAGAAAGAAACTGACACCTGAAAAAGGAATGTATTCAATAATAGAATCCCTAAATGCCTCTCCTTTAATGTTTATACACAGACAGACAGACAGACACACACACACACACACACACACACACACACACACACACACACACACACCGTTTAATTACTTCCCATTGAGTGAAGGTGAGACCTGTGAATATAAGATGTCAGTCATCATATAAATATCAGAATATCAGGATAGTTGCTACCATTGGTAAGAAAATATAGAACAGAGATTCCAGGATTTTGGCAGTGTTATATTTCTTGACCTGGCAGTGTTAATTCTGATAATTCATTGAGCGGTGCATATATGATGATTACACCTTTCTATATGTGTATTAAATTTTTGCATGCATGCAGAAATTTCAGTCTTTCATTCCCATACCACCCTGTTTCCTACCTATTAACATCCATGTTGAGGGAGGAAAAACATCCATATTTTCTTTCTATTTTCTCACCTCCAGCTCCCTCCTCCACCAGTTCCCTATTTGTATGTCTGTCATAACACTTTTCAAATGTCTCCATAGATCTCCTAATTAGCATAAGCACTAATGCATTTTATTTCTCTGGGGAATGCATGAGCAATAGGGAATTAACTGAGACTTTTATTATCAGCCTATGTTCCTAGTCCATGTCATTTATAAAACAGACTTAGGTTTGACAATGGCTCTTAAAAGTATTTGCTCTGGACTCTGCTTCACATTTTACAACTCACTTGCCTTTTTATGAATAGTAAATTCTTAACTATGTGCTCTATTTCCAGACCCACTTCTGCAGAGTCAATTTTCTAACTTGCCATTTCCACTGAGTCTTCAGGCTATAGATTCCTATCAACTCTAGGCCTCCCACTAGCTACCTAAGCAAGAGAGTCTTCATTTCAACTTGGCCTGTAAATATATTCACTCCTAGATAACTCCCCACAAATTATGAAACGCCATGATGCAGGCATGTTAGGAATTCAGACCTGACTTGGTTTACTGAACTAACTACTCTTTATTAGGTCAGCTACTTCTGGAGAGGTTTATAAGCATAAGAGTTAAAAAAAAAAAAAAGCAAGAAATGAAAGATTAGGGAAATGATATAAACCTTCTCAGAAAGATTAATAGGTACTTGGTGGGAGCTAAAACATCTAATCAGCATATATAATGAGTGCATCCAGCTTTGGCTGGCAACTGGAGTTAGGATTCAGAACAATACTCTAAGATTGAAAGGAATCAATGAATAAAATCTATATTCTGCGTTTGAGTTATGATCAATTGGACACAGACACAGGAGTCAGAGTTTAAAAATCAACATTGTCCCTAAAGTGGAGACCATGGACTAGAAGAATAAGCCCCAATTAATTTGCTAATATGTAACTTATGAAGTAGACATATTTACTGAGATGGATGAACAACTGCCCTTCCTAACGGTATATTACTCAGCTCAACAATAAAGCCTGAAAAGGACTAAGCTGATCATGTTCAGTTTCTTTCCCAAATTGCAAATTAGATGAATAATTCCTCCTTTTACAAGGGAAAAGTGAATAAGGGGTGGAGAAGCAGGTCAGGAGTTCTATTAGATGGATGCTCCCAACATGAAGCTCAGGAAGAAAATCAGGTCTCTACTCATAACTAATACAGACTACAGTCCAAAAAACTGTTAGATATGCCTCCTTGCCATTGGAAGCCTGAAGACCCACCATGGAGCTGAAAATTTTTGAGAACTCTCTCCTTTTTGAAACTCTTTCTTTCTTTGCATTCCATGAAATCATGATGTTTTTTTCTTCTCATCTCTCCTTCTCTGAGTTATTTTTTACTTCCAAACTACCAGGTTTGTACTTTCCAAGTTTCTAATCCCAACTTTCTCCCATGTCTTACCCTTCCTCCACTCTACCTTCCTCTTTTTCCTTACCCTTCTCTTCTCTTTTCTTCTTCTCATCTCTATATGCACTCATCTGACATACTTTCTTCCTTTCCATGGCTTTATCTATAATCTCCATGTAGACCAATTATTATTTCACCAAGCATTCATTGTGGCATTACTATGAACAAATATGCTAGAGATGCAAAGACAAAAGTAGGTATAAAGCATGTTCTCCTTAATTAAGATGTTTTTAACTTAATAGTTGATAACGTGAAAACAAAAATCGTAGTAGTTAAGGGCACATCTTCCAGAGCCTTGGAGCCTTATCTGCACAGTAAGACTCCAAACTCTACCACAGCCTCTTAGCTGTGAGACTTTTGACACATTACTGATGCTTTCTGTGCTCATGTTCCGTGTGTGTGTGTGTGTGAAGAGAGAGAGAAAAAGAGATGGGAAGAAGAATAATGCTTATTTCAAAACATTATTGTGGAGATTAAGTGTATTAATACATGAACATAGTTGGAACATTGCCAGATTCATTCTAAGAGTTCAATAATTATTTTAAGTTATATTTGAATATTGCATTTTAAATTAGGAAGCATTAAATATGTCATATCTCATTTATTTTTGCAACAGTGATCTAAAAAAACTGTGATTATTTTTCAGAAAATATAATTGAAACATGGGGCCTTATGAAGGGTTAAAAAGAAATCACAGAGTCTTAACTTTAACCTTTGACTTATAATAACACATTCAGTTTTTTTTTTCTTTCTCACAGTTGTCACTCTAATTTTATCTTGAGCTCTGCTCTCTCTTCTAAGCTCCAATTCCATAGCTGTTACCAGGATATTTCACTGACACCATAAAATCAACCTCAAAATATGGAGGTTCTAAAATAAATTATCTATTCCTCAAATCTGTTTCTCTTCTTGAGTTCCTCATCTGTGACTGACAGAAACTTTTCCTAGCAAAAATTTTCAAATATTACTGTCATCTCCCATTCCTTTATTCATTATCCTCAAAGATATCTCATTTTCTAGAGAGCCTTCATCTATCTAGCATTTCTTCTATGAGATCAGACTTGGCAATGCCACTGCAACGGTCATAATCAGAAATTTATTAACCACAGTCATAGCCCATTAATTATGTTTCCTATGTGAAGTCTCTGCAGAGACCAATTCATTCCCCACAGTGCTTGCTGTTGGGCTACTATTTATTAAAATCAAATATCTGTCCAGCATTTCACACAGGTGCTTCATATACAGTATTTCCTTTAATTTTCACAATCCAAAAACAAAATATAATTTACCAATAAGCTTTACAGATAACAAAATTGAAGTTCACTTTCTTCAATTAGCACAGTTGTAATTAAAATACTAGCAAGGCCAATTCTAAATGTGTGTGCTACCTCTGTGTTCTCCCACACCCCTCCGCCTTTGATCATTTTATGTTCTTACTCAAAATAACACATAGGATCTCACTGCCTCACAAATTGTATACAAACTCATTAGTCTACTGTTTTAATGTTCCTTGATCTAGTTTCAATGTACCATTCTAACCACAATTTCTATTTTTCACAGACACATTTCATTTATACCCAAACATCAGTCACTCTAAATCGACATGCTCCATGATGCCCTGCTTTCATCCTGGTGTACAAAGGTGTCCTTCTATTTAAATGGCTTTCCTCCCTATAACTAGCTGTCTAGTTGACCCATCCTTTTAAGGTCTACTAAATGCCTCTTCTCTAATGTTGTCTTCCTTGAGCTCTTTTGACAGAATAAATGATTCTTTCTTCAAACTTCCATAGTGTCTATAATTTTCTAATTTGTATTTGAGTTGTTTTGTATTTGTATGCTTCCTTAAAGAAGCATATCTAAGCATCTTTGAAGTCTCTATACACCTGGATAGGACATAAGAAGAATAGGCACCCAGAAATTACTTTTTTTTATTTTGCATTAAAATATATATAGTATGATATTATAGCTAGCAGTGGAAAAACAGAACCAAGTATATCCTATTAGGCATACAGTAGCATGCACCAAAGTTCAGCTAAAACACATAATACATTAAACTATGAATTGTAACATCACTGAAAGCAAAATGTCTTCTAAGTGTCTTTGAAAATTGAGTCAAATGTAGTCAATGCAGCTGACATATTTCTAATAGCTCTTTTAAAATTCTGCATTTTGTTCTATTTTGTTGGAGATCCGTTATAGACTTTTTCTTTTAAAATGAACTTTCATAGATTATTTTCTTTGTTAGTGGAATCCATATTGTTTACGGAGGAAAAAAAATCTATAAAACAACACTATTGAAAATTTAGCCACAATTCCCTAGAATGGTACTTCTGAATGAAGAATAATGGAGTTTAGTACGAGTCTCTTAAATATTG
Source organism: Cheracebus regulus (assembly GCA_963574635.1). Classification (NCBI taxonomy): domain Eukaryota; kingdom Metazoa; phylum Chordata; class Mammalia; order Primates; family Pitheciidae; genus Cheracebus; species Cheracebus regulus. Next base: position 96,013 of record CAUYQU010067641.1, on the reverse strand, counting down.
AATATATACTAGTTACTCTTGCTAACATTTTAAAAATTTAGCAATAAGCAGTTTATTTGAGATGACACATGCAATTCTTTAATTACTGAAAAGTCTAACCCTGCTCATTACAGCCATATACATATCTAAAGTTAAAAAGAATTTCTACTCATAACCCAATTTTAGACACAATAGTGGATTTTAGTTCTTATTATAATACCAGAAGTACCAGCATATGTCAATTATTGTTTGAATAAATCTCTATTATAGCATAAATATACCTTATTAAATTGAAGAGAAATAGTAAGAGATCATTTATCAAAAGTTTTTGAAAACATTTAAGATATAAGAAAGATATAAGATATGAGAAAATATTTTTAAAGACTCTCTTATCCAAACTATACTAAACTAAATTTAATAGTTAAGATTCAAATACTTAGTTAGCACAGTTCAGTTAGTTTTATTAAAGTTAATTACCATATATATATATATATTGCTATATTTTGTGTTATTTAGCTGTAGTCTATTGAATTTGACTGACTCCAAAATTTTTATCAAAAACCTTAGTAACAATACTATATATTATACAGATCTTAAATATAGTATCAAATTTTAATGTGCTTTAAAGTTTACAAGACATAAATTATTTGCTTACTTCAGAGAATAGTAATAAAATGGTAGGAGTATTTACAATTTTAGATCAGTTGTTGCCAGAATTTAAAATACACATTTTAATCTAATAAAGAATCAAGAATGTAAAATAAGCTTTCTAGTATTTATCTTGGTGAATGATACATTCTACTAAAAAAAAAAAAAATCAGATGAACAAACATACAAAAACAAAACCCAAACAAGAAAAACTGTTTTGAATAAATGAGTAGAGTGATTAATATGTCAGATTATCTTTGAAGGCATTATGATAATGCATTTAGTCATGCTTTGAGGAAGGTACTATCATTAAATGAAATACAGATGTGCCCCAGAGTGGCTGTGTAACTAACTCAAGATTCCAGAGCTGGTGCTGTGGAAAGCCAAGATTACACATGGATACTTTGACTTTAGATCCATGTGCTTACAAACTGTTTCATTTTACCTCCCATTTAATGTATTTTTAGAAGCCTTATTTGGAAACTTCTTATAGAACATCAGACTTTTGAGCTTACAGTACACTCAAACAGGACACACACACACGCACACACGCACACACATGCACGCCTTATTCAAGCATCAATACACATGAATTCTCCTTCCTGGATTCCAGAATCCTTGTAACAAGTGTTAAATGTGAATACAACAGATTGAGGTCCCTCCCTCCTTCCTTACCTCCCACTCTTCCTCCTTTCCTCCCTTCTTTTTTCTGTTTTCTCTCTCGCGTTCTCTCCTCCCTTTCTCTCGATGCCTGTGTCACCCAGGCTGGAGTGCAGAGGGCGTTCTCAGTTCACAGCAACCTCCACAAGCAATTCGCCTTCCTCTGCCTTCAGAAGAGCTGGGATTACAGGTGTGCACCACCATGCCCAGCTAATATTTTTGTAATTTTAATAAAGATGGGATTTCACCATGTTGGCCAGGCAGGTCTCAAACCCCTGACCTCAAGTGATCTGCCTGCCTCTGCATCCCAAAGTGTTGGGATTACAGGCACGAGCCACTGTGCCCTGCCAGAGCTACATCTCTTTAATATTACTTCTATTAAGTGTAGAGATCCATTCTATAAAGAATCATATTTTGTATTATATTCTTCACCAATTGCAAGTACATAGCTCTAGGTATTTAGTTATTATTAAGTATGGTAGCAATATGCTCTTCAAAATAAGGGACATAGCTACTGAAAAGTTTCTATTCTCTTTCTATTAGTGATTGAAGTTGACAGATTCAGAGTTAGAAAAGAACTTCTAGGCTAAACAACCTCCAGTCAGTTTTTAACTCATTTTTGTTCTACCTGATTGCTTCTTATACCTTGCAGCAATGCCTTCTTTGGAGTAGCCTGTGTTTTATTATTAGTTTGTTTTGTTTTCTTAGTGTTCACACCAATTCTTTGAGTTATAAATGTTTTCACTATCTTTCAAAAAAATCATGCAATATAGTGAAATTCGATTAGTAATGTAGTATAAGTATTATGAAAACATACTGTCTACAATACAATAAATGTTCAAAGAAGAAACTAGAATGTTCTAAACTGGGTGAATTTTATCAGGGAAATGTTATTACTAACATTTTGTCTGAATCCACAAAGATACACTTTCCTCAGATGGATACTGAAGGAAGATTGATACAATAGAAAGAGCAGCAGAAACAATGACAAAGATATGAAATCGTAGGGATGTTCATTCAGAAATATGTTTGAGAGTGGCATAGGAGATAGGTACAGCATTATATGAAATAATTTTTTTAATTTAAATATTTTAATGGATTTTAAGGGGCCTTTTAAACTGTATGTCATAGTTTGGATTTTATTTTCTCAAAGAAAGATCTATAGCAGATATTAGCTTAATTAATATAGATAAGACATTATGTGATGACTACAATCAAAAGAAATGGTGGCAATAATGGGGGGAGTGAATAAGTACAGCTGGAGGTGAGAGTAAGGCAGAGTGCATGAAACTTTGCCTTCTGAGAGATGTAGGCTGTGAAAGACAGTGAAGCCATTCCGTTCTCTAAATTAGAAAGTAAGTAGAGAGAAATATGTAGAAGAAAGTTAAAACATTTAATTTTGGCATGTTGAAGTAACATTGTTTTTGGCATATTCATCAAAAAATACAGCTAAGAAGTTTAATTGGTCAGCAAAAAAATTGGGTGATTTCATCAAATATGTGGAAGTTAAATCCTTAGGATTAGATGAGTTTCCTAAGGAAAATGCTGAGAAGGGAGAAAAGAATCAAATACTGGGGAGATTCAAAATTAAAAGCAATTCTGAGACAAATTTTACTGAAGATATATCTGAGGGGAAAAAAATCATAACCATCAAAGAACAAAGAGAAAATGCAATCCAAGAGAGATCTTTCGAGGTAAACAAACAAAGCTTTAATGATGTCTATTTTATCAGAAAAATGAAATAAAAGAATCTGTTTACAGTATTTAGCAGCACAGATGACCATGGTAATATTTGTGAAGGCAAATTCAACGATGGGAGCAGTTGCAACAGTTTAATATGTGGAAGTCGAAGGAAAGAAGAAAATAGAGTGAATAATTTATGCAAAATACCCTTTGAAGAATATTGGCTTTGAAGAGTCACGATACTATTGTCATTAGTCAGAGGACACAATACTTAATGAGGACTTTCTTCCCTTTAAATATGGAAATTTATTATAAGCTATTTGCTGTAAAAAAAAAAAAAAATTAGAGTGTGACAGACTCGGCATCCAGGAAAGGATATATTAAACCAGTAGATCAAATCCCTTAAGGAAGAAAAGATGACATGCTCAAGAGCACAGAGGCAAGATGAGTCTTGAATAGAAAAAGATACCTCTTCCCTAGATACTAGGAAAAAGAGTTGACATGTGCTTGCAGTGTTAGTGTGTGATACTGGACTTCACAGAAATCTATGCAGTAGAGTTTACCTTAAGGAACTTAAATAGGGAAAATACTGTTTTATAAGATTCTTCTGAGGGTGGAGCATAACAAACTGACATTCAGAGGGTTAAAGGTAAAACTGTTTCCCGCAAACAGCTCTAAACAAGAGGGCTTCCAGGCAGGGCCACAAAGGATTGCATTTGAGGACAGTGGAACAGCAAGCTGGAGCTGGAGGAGGCAGCTAATGTATGGCAAGTGAGATGTGATTAGCCAGATTTTGTAGACTCCTTAGAAATTGGCTCATTTAAATAATTTCTTAGACTCTGGGATATAGGAGATACAGTCCCTAGTTGTCTGTTCTATAGCCCTGGGGCAATTAGAGATTGTCCAGTAGTCAGGAGTATAAAAACTCAAGAAGGAAAGTGTTTGAGATGTGGACTTAATCAGCTGTTGAAGGAGAACTGACCCATGTCTAGCCAAGGGTTCAAAACTGGATCAAGACAATATGAACAAAAACATACCATATTTCACTTCAGGAGAAAGATAAGACTGCAGAAGATATCTCCCATGTATACTGAATGAATTAAGAAATATATCAAAAATATTGTCATAGTTTTTGACATTTTCAGGAAGGATCTGAGCATTGTGCATATATTATTTCAATCTTTACTGCCATACTAGGTAAATAATATATCTGTTTCAAAGATGAGGTATCTGAGGCACGGAGATGTTAAGTAGCTGGTTCTAAGTACTGTATTGCATGTAAAGAATCCAAGGCAGTCTTAACCTTACAACTCAGACTTTTAACTTATTTTATCCTAGTGATGCCCACTAAGTGCTGAATGTCTTGCTGAGATGCAAATTATGTAAACTATAAAGTTATATTTACGTCTATGCAGTGTGTCATGCCTCCCAGAAATATTCAGCAACTCAGATATAAGAAATAAGAGGGCTGGGCACAGTGGCTAACGCCTATAGTCCCAGCACTTTGGGAGCCCAAGGTGGGTAGATTACCTGAGGTAGGGAGTTTGAGACCAGCCTGACAATATGGAGAAACACCGTCTCTACTAAAAAAAATAAAAATAAAAATAAACAGCCAGTCATGGTGGCGCATGCCTGTAATCCCAGCTACTCGGGAGGCTGAGGAAGGAGAATCACTTGAACCTGGGAGGCAGAGGTTGCTGTGAGCCGAGATCGCGCCCAGCCAAGATCGTACCATTGCACTCCATCCTGGGCAACAGGAAAGAATGACTAGATTGGCGGTTATAGGACAAATCGATGGAAAGACAAAACAAATTGGACCTTGGAGTAGTTAGGGTTTAAAGGGTCCAAATAAATATGTTTCTTACCCAGCAATATAATAGATTGAGAGAAAGATTAAGAAGTGTGAATAATAAAAACAAATTATTGCCTTAATTGCTATGTAAGGTGAATATACAATATGGCTTTTCTTCTGCAATCAAAGAAATTTCTAATTCTTTAGTTCTGTCTTGGATATACCTAGCTGTCACTGGTTCCCCAGATTAACTCGTTGCTAGTCTTTCCCTTCCAGGTAGACTTTTATATGACAGAACACAAATAAGAACACAAATAACTATGAAAGACTTGTCTGAATAGGCTGACTACCAAAAAATAAGTTTTTTGCAATGAATAGGCTGGCTCCAAAAAAATCAGTTCCTTCTCTTAAATTCCAAGATGACTCACTATCCATTTCTAAGTAAAAAATATGTTGAGTGCAGAGAGAGCCAGAGATGTTAGTTTAGTAAAAGACCTTACGTGGAAATAGAAGCAGAGAGCCATTGCCCTTCTTGTCTCCATTTCGTTGCAATTTTGAGTCCACGTGAAGTAATTCATCAAAGAGTTTAGCTTATTGGAGGAGGAAGCAAGGTCACACTTTGGAATGTTGATTGAGAGAAAAGGATGAGTTTTAGGGATTGAATTATCCTCGATATTAATAGGAACATATTTGTAGTACTTTCTAGGAAGTTTACTTCCTACAAAGTAGGAGACAGCAGAGATAGATGTAAGAGGAATTTTCATTAAATGAAAGGGTATTTAATTGATAAAACGGACATGAGCAGGAAAGGCAAATAAGTTTCACACCATGCAAGTCCCCTTCTTGCTTAGTATGGCTACTTAAAATAAAATTTTGAGAGAACTGGGAAGACTGGCCCAAAGCCTCTAAGAAGCTATGGACAATGTAGACATTTTCTACTTTTTGCCCCTGAAATGGAATGAGCCACTGTCAAAATTTACCACCTCTTTCTACTGGCCCTGCTTATTTCTACTGGCCCACAAAGAATTAAATTTTCTTTGTGAATATGACTCACCTTTATCCAATAAAACATAAATGCATGTACCATGCATATCTAATTAAACGTACCTGGCATGTCCCCTCTTGTGCATATTCATCTTCCAGGAGACATGACTCAGAGAAGAGCAATCCTCAAGCAAGGTCTGAAAAGAAAGAGAACAGAAATTCAAGCCACAACTGTACCACACTAGATATTCAAACTTACACCATGAACCTTTGTTTTTCTGTCAGTTTTTGAGTTAGTTGTTTTTGAAGCATTACTTAGACTAAGAATATGGATAAGTACTTATACCTGAGTTTGACAAGCTTAAATGCTATTTCCTTCACACCAAGAAGGAGAATATAATTAGCTTAATTATAACTCATGTCCTGCTTGAAGTGTTGTAGTAACTGAGGCTAATGAGAATCAAAAGAGTGACTCCTCAGTGACCATCAGGAGCCTAATTCTAGTCATTCCATGGCTGATAATATTAATATAGAAAGTTAAGCAAATGAACCCATTAAGCATACTGAAAACTCAGCAATAGTCTCTAAATAGATGAATAATGTAATGTGCTAATTCATCAAGACTCTCATTCTGGGAAATTTAATTAAGCATTCTTTCACCTAAAATACACACAATTCAGTATACCATTATGCTTCTTGAAGCACAATACAAATGAACTTTTTATGAAGCATGAGAAAAAAAATCTTCACTATTTCTTTGCTTTTCACACCTAATAAATGCTTCAGTTTAGGAATGTCTCTAGTACTGAAAGAAAGTTCTCATTCATGATTAGAGTATGCTTAAAGTTTATAAAATTCTCAATTGGCTTCTTACACTCTATGTTGCCTCTTTAAAAGACAAAAGAAAATGGATGAAAGCTGAGAAGTACATATAGAAGCAGAGACATCATAGCAGCGACAGAAAAGGGCAAGAAGTAAAGAAACAATATATTGAAAAAATAATTAGTTATAAGAATTGAGTAAATGAAACTTCTTTTCATTGCCTAACATCTAAGTTAATACCTTCTTTGCGGAATGTATGTTGGAAGACCAGTTGGATTGCCTCTTCCAGTCTATCTCCATTACCCCACCACTGCCACCATTTTTAAACTGGGCAAAGATGGTAATAAACAAAGTACCCAGGTCTTTTCTGGAATAAGAAGGGATTTTCTATAAGTATGTTTGCTTTATAACATAGGAATTTATGTCTACTTTTTAGTGCTTTTTTTTGTAATATTTTATTTTTTGTATTTATTTTTTCAGCTAGATTGCTCTACCAAAACAGTTGTATATCAATATTTATATCAATAAGTGTTCGTATGTATACTAATTTGTATTAATACATATATGAATTCTGTAAATTTATTTTAATAGGTTACATAATTCATTTGACTTTATTTTGTTTTGCTTGTCACAGCTTGTTTGGATCGGGAGAGATAAATCAGTTAATTTCTGGAGAATTCAAACTCTGTTAATTATAGGTCTAAATTTATAACTTTTCAATGTAATAATAAAAAGACCCACACATTTTTTTTCATAGATTGCTTTTGTTCCTATTAGTATACTTGACTAATCTTATCACTGGTATATCCTAATTTTCAATTCATTATTTCATAAAATAGATCCAAATCTTTAAACTTGATTAGGCATTTTTAAACAAATAAGTGCATCTTTTGACTAAATTTCTTGTTGGAGAAATTAAAATCACCCTTTGTTTTTATAATGAAAGTAATTTTGTATGAAAAGAGATGAAGCTCACTTGGAGATTTCTTTCTCTGCCCAGCACTCTTCCATGGATCTATTAAACCTAAAACTGACAATTACAATAAGATAATTAAATATTTAAGTATCACCATCACAGGTAAAATACTAGGAATATTATGAGTATGTGCCACAAAACATACTACATAGAAATTTTGTAAAAGAATACTTTTCAAGCACAGGTACATACAAAGCTAATGATTTCTGATATGGCTAAAATGACTGTTTTTTTGAAGGATTGGACATGGTAAAGTTTAAAGAATTTTTATAATATGCTTAATAATAAACATGTGCAAACAGAATTTTAAATAATGCTTAGAGTTAAAAAGAAATATTTTTGAACTGAGCACTATGTGAACTTGACTTGAGTAATAGCAGATATTCAATAGAACCTTCATGTGTAATGGTAACTTTAGAAGATTTGGAAAAATAGAATTTGGAAAAAGTTTGAGACATGTGCAAAGACTAAAGAATATCTCTAAGAGCTTAAGAATCTCTTAGGGGTTCCTACATTTTGATTTTATGGTCGATCTTACTGAAAGAGCAAAATGAAAAAATAAAGTTTTCCTATTTTTAAAGACATTTCACTGCATGCCTACACACACAGCCACACACAGATATGCTATCTCTATATAAATGTACAAGTACACATACACACACATGTATGTGCCTATGTGAATATGTACTGCTCACATAGCTACATGTGAATATACATAAGGTATTTATATGTATTTGTATGATTTATAAGCTAAACAGATACCCTGAAAGATAAAGGAAAATGCAACATATAGATTCTGTGATATTTTACTATTTTTATTGCCCATACCAATTCAAAATCATTTTCCAAGAAACATTTTCAATTAATTTTAAATAAATCTGCAGGTTTATTACAAAAGTCTTCTCACACACTGAGGTACAATAAAGTGTAAATATAAATTTCAAAATTTAAATTTGATGAATACTTAAAATCTTCTTTAATTTTTTCAGTTTCTCCCTTGTCATTGTAGTGATACATCCCATGTCTTCCTATAGTAAATACTGTTTTCTATAATCACAACTTGCTAAAAGCTGAAAAAGATGGCATGTTTAGTACTCAATTTGAAAATACTTTTATTAAATATTTCAATTGGATATTGAATGTTATGGAACTGCAATTTGAAGACTTACTGTCAAAAAGTCAAATACCACTTTAGGACATTTAATCTGATTTTTTTAAATACTTTAAGTTCTGGGGTACATGTGCAGATCTTGCAGGACTGTTGCACAGTTACACACATGCCATGGTGGTTTGCTGCCTCCATTCACCCCGTCATCCACATCAGGCATTTCTCCTAATGTTGTCGCTCCCCAACTTTCCCATTCCCCACTATTCCTCCCCTAGCTCCCCAGTCCCCAACAGACCCCTTTGTGATGTTCCCCTCCCTGTGTCCATGTGTTCTCATTGTTCAACGCTCACTTATGAGTAAGAAAATGTTGTGTTTGGTTTTCTGGTCTTGTGTCAGTTTGCTGAGAATGATGGTTTCTAGATTCATCCATGTCCCTGCAAAGGACACGAACTCATCCTTTTTTATGGCTGCATAGTATTCCATGGTGTATATGTACCACATTTTCTTTGTCCAGTCTATCATTGATGGGCATTTGGGTTGCTTCCAGGTCTTTGCTATTGTAAACAGTGCCACAATGAACATACACGTGCATGTGTCTTTATCATAGAACTATTTAAAATCCTTTGGATATATACCCCATAATGGGATGGCTGGGTCAAATGTATTTCTATTTTTAGATTCTTAAGGAATCACCACACTGTCTTCCACAGTGATTGAACTAACTTACACTCCCACCAACAGGGTAAAAGTGCTCCTATTTCTCCACATCCTCTGCAGTATCTGTTGCCTTCAGATTTTTTAATGATCAATGTTCTAACTGGCGTGAGATGGCATCTCAATGTGGTTTTGATTTGCTTTTCTCTAATGACCAGTGATAATGAGCATTTTTTCATATGTTTGTTGGCTGCATAAATTTCTTCTTTGGAAAAGTGTCTGTTCATATCATTTACTCACTTTTGAATGAGTTGTTTCTTGTAAATCTGTTTTAGTTCTTTGTAGATTCTGGATATTAGCCCTTTGTCAGATGAGTAGCTTGCAAAAATTTTCACATTGTGTTGGTTGCTGGTTCACTCTAATGATTGTTACTTTTGCTGTGCAGAAGCTCTTAAGTTTAATTAGATCCCATTTGTCTAATTTGGCTTTTGTTGCCATTGCTTTTGGTGTTTTAGTCATTAGGTCCTTTCCTATGCCTATGTCCTAAATGGTATTGCCTAGGTTTTCTGGTGTTAGGTCTTATGTTTAAATTTTTAATCCACCTGGAGTTAATTTTAGTGTAACATATAAGGAAGGGGTCCAATTTCAGCTTTCTGAACATGGCTAGGCAGTTTTCCCAACACCATTTATTAAACAGGGAATCCTTTCCCCATTGCTTGTTTTTGTCAGGTTTGTAAAAGATCTGATGGTTGTAGATGTGTGGCATTACTTCCGAGGCCTCAGTTCTGTTCCATTGGTCTATATCTCTGTTTTGATGCCAGTACCATACTGATTTAATTACTGTAGACTTGTAGTATAGTTTGAAGTCAGGTAGCATGATGCATCCAATTTTGTTCCTTTGCTTAGGATTTTCTTGGCTACACAGGCTCTCTCTTGGTTCAAATGAAGTTTAAAGTGGTTTTTTCTAGTTCTGTGAAGAAGATCAATGATAGCTTGATGGGATAGCATTGAATCTATAAATTACTTTGGGCAGTATGACCATTTTCATGATATTGATTCTTTCTAACCATAAGCATGGAATGTTTTTCCATCTGTTTGTATCCTCTCTTATTTCCTTGATCAGTGAATTGCAGTTTTCCTTGAAGAGATCCTTCATGTCCTTTGTTAGTGGTATTCCTATGTATTTTATTCTCTTTGTAGCAATTGTGACTGGGAGTTCACTCATGATTTGGCTGTTTGTCTGTTATTGGTGTATAGGAATGCTTGTGATTTCTGCATATTGATTTTATATCCTGAGATACTGCTGAAATTAAATGTCTCTATTTGCAGAGGACATGACTGTATATTTAGAAGACCCCATCACCTCAGCCCAATCTCCTTAAGATGATAAGCAACTTAATCTGATTTTAAATCTATCTTTTGAAAAGCTCGAACAGTTCTAAAATCTAATTTGTGATGAACAACAGAGGGAGAAGTTATGTACTGCAATGCTCAAGTGCTTTTTAAGTATGCACAGTCAACTTTGTAACAAAAGTTTGTAATTCAGTAACAGTGTATAAATATAACTATAGCTTTTGTTTTGATTTCAGAATATCACACAATTTTGGATATAATTATAAATTATGGTTGTTCTACAACCTATTTATTTAAAATTATTGGTTTCTCAATTAGGTCTTTTTTTTTTTTTAACCAAAAAGCTTTGTCCCATAAATTACAATGTTTATTTTAACAATTTGATCTTCAATATTGAAATTTTTAAATTGAAGTTTTACAGTAATATATTTTCAAGTAATTTCCGATGCTTCAAAAAGAATTTTCTACAAAACAGAATTTTATCAAACAAAATTTTCTACAAAAATATTTAAGCCACTCTTGAATCTAATACTTGATATTCTGTTTGGAGATTCTGATAGTACCAATATAAAAGCTAGTAATTTATATGTTTTTAAATTTCCTCTTTGGTAAATGAAGCCAACACATTAACAGTCGTTGTTCCATGATTTGTATGTGCAGAGTGAAAATTAGAATTAAAAATGAATGAATCTAATTTTTAAAAAGGGTCTCTGTTTAAATAAAATATGTAGTTTCATAGAGTATTATTGTAAATGCACCTTCTGCTGCTGCCTATGTATAATATCATCTTTCGATAGAACCAGTTTCTTAAATTAACTACTAACTTTTGGAGTAAATGATAATACTTCTTTCAAAAATTTGTTTCTTCTTATTTCCTACAGTCAATGATATATTTGACTTTGATAGGATACAGAGTTTCCCATTGTGAATGAAATCAACTTTCTTTTAAAAGAGACACTTAGTGCATGTTTTATAATTAAACATGAACTTCTGATCTTAGTTCACTGATAAAGAATGCAGTTATAAGAATAATATAAATATTTTTGTATTTACACCACAGTATCTACACAAAGCACAAAGAGTACTTTCCTGTTATCTATCTATGCATGTGTCTGTGTATCTATCTAATGCCTTAAACTAAAATTTTCTAAGTTTTTCTTTGAAAATTAATCTGAAGGTACTATTTTACTCAGCCCAACCTGCTGGCATTGGGTAAGGTTTTCCTGCCTTGATTGGTAATAAACTCAGATTAACCCCCAGTATGTTTGGGAGTTTTTGTTTTTATTTTTTGAGGACATAAATGAGAACTGTTCTAGGAAAACCAGAACCCATGCTCACTTTAGAATCAGCAACTTGAGTCCTTAAATTCAGTCCATTCCCTATTTAAATTATATCTGTCTGAAAATTTTAGAACACATTCTGATTTAATGAGGATTTCAGAAGACAATTCATGCCCTAAAAAATGACAAAGCAGAGGGTGCAATGATATTTGATGTATTTGAAATATATAGATGAATTCATTTATTTTACTTTTTTGAGTATGAATAACTATAAAAGAGACATATATTTTTGTTTATGTTGAAGAAAATCAGAAAGAAAAATTTACAAAAAAGAACAATTGCACCAACTTAGCTTATTTCTTTTCAGAGTCCCTTTTTCTCCTCTTTCCTTTATATCAATTGTTTAAATCTTAGATTCTACATCAATTTTGATTTATTCATCTGTCCTTTCATTTTAACCTAGTAGCTTTCACTCAGTCAATTAGCAGAGAAAATAAAACTTAGATGTTTATTCAACTGCTCAAGGGATTCTCTATGTTCTTTAATAGCAAATACACCTTCATTAGTATTTATTTCAGGCATAGGGGAGACAAAATCTATACAGATTTTAGAAAGTAAGTTACAACCAGAATTAAGTGAATAAAATGCCAGTGTTGAAAGGTGCAAGCATCAACTATAAAATAATATTATTTAAGATATTAGAATCCCCAGTAGCAGAATGAGAACAAGTATTTAGATAAATGTCAGCAAAAATCTTAATGATGATGACTTCTTAATGATAAGTGTATAACACTCTCTCCAGGGAAGAGGTGGCAGTTATCACTTACAAACTCTGTAGCCTAACTGGATAAACTGCTAGAGAAGATTTTTGGAAATAAGAAGTACTGGCAAGGAGGAAGAGATAATCTCAAACTAAGAATGCACGATAAATATATGACCTTCTTTTCTATGCTATCACCTTATATATAAAATTATATTGCTGTTCACTTTTCTAAATGATAACAAAATATCTAACTAAAATTATTTCTTTAAGCAAAGTTGAATGAAAAACTCAGCCAAATTGAATTTTATTGGTGTTACCTGCCCACAGCTTTGTTACCTTAATCTTTTGATTTATCTAATCATTGTTAGTTTCTACATTCACAGCTAAAGAAATACCAAATGCTGGAAAACCACCACACTTGCTGGAAGGGTACCTGAAATTCTTGATCCAAATCAATTTAAAAAGTACATATGTCAATCAGTCGTATTTTTATTCACACAAAAATAGTACATTCTACCAAAAATTTTTCCAAATAGAGAACAATATGTTATGTCAGGATTTCTAGCAGTTTGTTGATCGCAGCAAAAGCTCTTTAATTTTGTTGTTTGACTGTAAACAATAAGAAATTTTCAGGGTCATTATATAAAATGAGGTTGTTTTCTTTCTGGAGAAAAGCCTTTATGGGAATCAAGGTTAGAGTTAAGTAGGAACAGAGAAATGTTATTTTACAGAATTCTATTATCCCTTTGACACACAGGGGGAAAATATGCTGGAAATGATTTCCTGAAAAGTAGAAAAGAATATATGCATCACAAAATTTTAGTTAGAAAAATATCTTTGTTCAGCTTGAGACCAATGTTCCCAAGAAACATCAATGCCAAATATACTGTCAGAGTTTTTCAGTTCACACAGGTGTCTACTAGGATGTGAAAAGGAAACAAACAAACAAAACCAGAAAACATGTGGTCCTCACTTTTCTTTTGTGAGATGGCTTATCATGGAAGAGTTTTCATTATTTTTAATAGAGAAAGCTAAGTGGTAAGCCCTCATTAAAAATTTAATCAGCTAAGAAACATTATGCCAACATTATACATAACCTCTCATTAAAGGGTTTTAGTAAGTACAATTAGAAGACCTTTGCAAGAAAGTAAGTTTACCACTCCAAACATGTTTTATAAAAACAGCTAATGTTAATAGCAGAATGAGCTATTAATTGTTAGGCAGAACGTTCTCCTGGTAATGGACAATTGTTAACCAAAACAAAAACAAAAACAAAAACCTAAGTTGAATTCTACTAGGGAACAGTATCATGTTGAGTAAGGTTCATCACATATCAGCAGCTGTCTCTTCCATTATCCTCAGTATTCTTTAGATTTATGAGTAAATAAAAATTATGCTGAACAGAAGATAAAATATTAATGTTAAGTAGCCTTTTGTTAAAGTAGTAATTCTTATGTAAAAGTAGGATTGACTGAAAATGGACAGATAAGTGCCAATGGTATTGAATCCCTAATCTTTACTTATTAGACATAAATTAAAACATTCCACCAGTACATGCCAGTAAGTTCCTATGTAATTATAAAGAGAAACATATTGAAGTATTTGTAACAATTATAAATTACAGAATACCACACAACACACACACACACACACAATTTTGTTACAAAAAAATATTTGAGACTGTGTTTTTGTGCAAAGTAATGAAAATCTCTGCTTACAAGGTCTTCCCACAGTCAAACTTCCTGTTTGATGCAATCAATTTGATACATTACCTTGACCACACAAAATATTTCTCGCCTTTTTTGTTAAATATAGTGTCCATAGGCTGGGAAATACTTCTGTAATTTAGGATTCATGACATACATAATTTTAGAATATATTATAGCATTTTTGCCCTCATTTCCAAATCTGGTAGCAATTTGTTAGAAGTAAATATAGATGGTGCTTAAACCATAATCATCATGTTCATTACAATTGTAGTCAGGATATGTATAGGAAATACACTAACGTTCTATCAATTTATGTCCCTATGAAAGCACAATGCAATGTGAACTAGAACCCATTTGATTGCTCTGAAATGTAGAAAATGTAAGAATTTATCAATATCAAAATTATCAGCAGTTCTCAAGGGTCAGTTCTGACAGAAACATAAGATATATTTAGATCAGGCCATGGAGCAGGTAATGTGCTCTGCTATACCCTAATCCCTTTATGCATTCAAAGCCTACAAGCAGGCAGGGCAGGATTTACCTGAGTTTCACTATACACGTAGATTTCCCACTCAGTAGCATTAAGGTGAATCTCCCAAAAGATAACAGGATAAGATGAGCTCATCTAAATGCAACCCAGTCATTCAGGTATAGATAACAGCCACTGTCAAGATAATTTATGGTTTTCAACATTTCTTAGCATTGGTAACAAACCAGGCCCTAGCAACTGTATTAAGTCATGAGCTGAAACAAGTGCAAAGTAATTTGCACAGGGTTGAAAAAGAAGAATCACAAAGAACTTTAATAATGGAAGTTTTATTTGAACTTTACCATCACCCTAGCTGACAGAAGTTAATTTCTATACTGTTTCAAAAGACAAAGATTAATTGACCCTCCTTATCTGAGTGTTCTTTGATTAGAAATGTGCTTTTCTCACCTATATCTTCCGTCATAGATGGTAGTCGCTCAATAAAAAGATGTGCCCTAAACCAACACTTCCATTTTTCAGAACAGCAATGTGTGGTTACAGTTTACTGCTTTGGTAAAGCTATTACTTTTACTGTCAACATGACTGCAGCCCTAAAATGTCCCATTAGGTGGAATAAATTGAAACAAACAGACACAACCTCTGACTACATGTTTCCCCCCACCCAACAAAATATCTGTTGCAATGGCAAAAAATAAAAATAAACTTCTGTTATCATGCATTTTAAAGAAAATGGAGAATAGGAGTTAACCCTTAATAGTATCTCCAAGAAATGTATTGTTGGGTGTGTGAACCAAAAGTATCTGAGACAGGTTTCAATCAATTTAAGAAGTTTATTTAATCGAGGTTAAGGATGCATGCTTGGGGAGGCAGATCCACGCCTTTTGTCAAAGATGATTTTGAGGGCCTCAATATTTAAAGGGGAAAGGGTGGATATTGGGGAAAGAATAAGAACATTTTTAAAGGTATGGGTAGATAAGAGACAAAAGTTTGCATTCTTTTGAGTCCTTCATCAGCTTTTCACAGAATACACAATTTACATTTGGGATGAGGGGAGGCGGGTAAGGGGTAAGCCACTTATGCCTTAGTCTAGCTCAGTGAATCTGCATTTTTACATAAACAATAAGGCAGAGGAAGGAATCAAATATGCATTTATCTCAGGTGAGCAGAGGGATGACTTTGAGTTCTGTCCTTTGTCCCACATCTGTGAAGATAAGCTATCAATTTACATTGCCAAGGTGAAATTCAACAGAACTGTTTCATGGAAAAGAAATTCAGGGCAGAATTCCCTGTGGAATTTTGCAGCTACATAATCTCAAAATTGGTTGTGGGCAAATTGTGAGGTAGGTATGTAGCTTTTTTTTATCTTTGTAGCTATTTTATTTAGGAATAAAATGGGAGGCAGATTTGCCTGATGCAGTTTCCAGCCTGACTTTTCCCTTTGGCTTATTGATTTGGGGGTCCCGAGATTTATTTTCCCTTGACAGATGAGACCATAATAAAAGAAACAAGATCCCTAGTATTACTCTGAATCTGAGAACATGAAAAACTCTTCTAGTCTATGGTCTATTATAAAACAAAAGTATGAGAAAAAGCTATTCAAAGATTTAAAGACAAACCAAAAATTCCACATCTAATAAAAGCCAATTTATTTATTTATGAAAGCTAGTTAAACATATCATCTGCCTGTGTGACAGACTTATTTAAAATTCTAATTCCTCAGGGATCACAGATGAAAGCTTGAATTTGCCAACAATTGTGCTATCATTTGTAATTAGGACTCTTAAGTTTCTGGTTTGATTTCTTGTTGAAGAATGGTCAAATCTCTTAAAATGTGTAGCCAAAGAGGCTGATTAATTTGATAAAACATTTAATGAATGAAAACAGGCCAAGAAGTCCAATCTTCAGCTTACTCTGATCAACATTAGCATTAATTCCTATTATTTTTAGGGACACCCACATGATGAGCCAACAACTAGCTCTGTCTTTTGAAGATCATATTTTTATGTTTTAAGAAATTAGATGCATATGTAATTTGATGTGACATCTATCTATCCATCATTGAGTCTTTCATTTATTCCTCTTCAATATTTTGAGTGAAAAAATTCATCCTGTGTAATTATACCTGGTCATCAGTTCATACATGTTATGAGTTGAATTGATTCTACCCAAAAAGACATGTTGAAGGCTTAACTTCAGAATATGCTTTTATTTGAAAATAGGATTGTTGCAGAGGTAATTAGTTAAGATGGGGTCATACTGGAGTGGGCTGGTCTCCTAATTTAATATTCCTAATGTCTGTATAAAAATTTGGCCATTTGAAGACATAGAAAGATAGAGAGGATATCATGTAGTGATGGAGGCTGAGGAAGAAATTATGCAGCTGCAAGCCAAAAGATGCCAAGTATTGCCAGTGATACCAGAGCCAAGAGAAAATGTGAAACAGACTTTCTCATAAAGCCCTTTCATAGAGCATAGCCCTGACAACGACTCGATTTTAAATTTTGACCACCAGAACTGTGAGACAGTAAATATCTACTGGGAAGGAAAGGGTGGGTATTGGAAGGGCACAGTTTAGGCCACTCAGGTTGTTGCATTTTGCCATAGCAGATTTATGAAACATACAAGTTAGGCAAACTTTTGTTTATTATAAGGCTATGAAATCTAGATTTTCTTTATCTTTCTCTTTTCTCTTAGTGATTCCCCCAACATTTTCCTGTGTGGTGGGAATAAAGTATTGCTAGCTTCCCAGAACTAACCCAACAATGTAAGAGCCATGCCATGTTTTATGGCTAGAGGAACTGTCTGGTTCTTCTAATTCTAAGGCACAAAACCCAAGAACAAATCACAAACCTAAAGAAAACTCTTAATATGTACTGAATATTTCAGTAACTGACAAATCACCATTAGGACAGTGTCTAATTGCCGTAATTGTGCCAAGTAGAAGGATGATACATGAGGAACTAACATGTGTTACACAAACAGCTTTAAAAGATTATACATGACTCAAATATAGCTCAGAAAAACTAATGAAATAATTAGACTAGCAGTCAGACTTAATGAAAGCTGAAATTCTATTATATGACTCCACATATAGAGGAAAGCTAGGTCAAAACAGTTGCATAAAGAGACAGACTTGTAAAATGGGATTCAATGTGAGAATGCAGTCTTACAAATTGGACCAACACCAAAACAGCAGCTAAAATATGGTTCAAATAAATCATTTCCTGTCATGTTGAACACCAAAACTAGCTAGGATCACAGTGTAATTTTAAACCTTACTGCTGGCTTGTTTTTGAATTACTCTTATTTCTTAATCCGTCTCATGACTAAAATTGAAAATATTCTAAGCCTAACTCTGAAAGAAAACCATTAGCAGATTCAAGTGTCGGGAGACAAAACAGGAAGTCAAAACAACACTCATTACCTTGGGACTAACATTCAATTTTCAGTCAATTTCTTATCACTTATGGGCCACCAAGCAAGTCTTAAGTCTGCCTAGGTTGTATTCTTAACAGGGTCAGAACATCTGAAACACCAAATACCAAGCTAGTATGTATAATGATACTCTTCTTACTGGGGTTTCATATATTAATTCCTTCTCCTGTCTTTTTATTTAGTTCCTCAACTCCTGTAACTATTCTTTGTGGCAACGTTCACTTAGACTTTCCATCTCAGGTTTCTTAAAATACTAATACCAGCATCATGATTAACATGAGAGATAACATAAACACTCTATTTTTCTGAATCAATGCCAAACATTTTACTAGGTACTTTGTAAAGCATCATTTCCTATGTTTTACAACTTTAAAGACCTTTCTTATTCTACCTTTACAGTTATTTCTCTTCTCTGGATTTTACTTGCTTTTCTGATTTAGGAATACTCTGATGTCCTTACGGCCTCCAGCTCTGACCACTTCCTTGGTGTAATAGTTCCACTATTTTCCACCTCACCTTTGTCTTCTCTCCTCAGTCGGGAGCCTCATTCAAAGCAGTCTTTCATTGTAATTTGTGAATAATTACTCAAGGAAATTTCTAGAGTCTAATTAAATTTGACATTAATTGCTTCTAACTCTGTGAGTTTCTATAAATGAAAGTGAGCATCTCATGGAATAATTGAGATTTCTTAGGATGAAAAGTGATTCAAACTCTGAGAGTCACATTATGTTCTTTCATACAGAGTGAGACGCCATTTAGTATAGAGTAAAAGTAAAACATAAAAGCAGAACTAATATCAAATATTGAAAAAACTGATAAAATGAAACACTCTAAATGCAAAAAAAAAATCCCTTTTCAATTTATTATCCAGTGAACATGTATTGCAAAAATTCTATTATAAGTCAAGTACCTCTTTTAGTGCTATAAATTAAAGGGAAACATATAAGCTTTGACATTGGTGAGTTTACCATTCTGATACATACAAAACAATAATAAACTGTTAATAAAGCTAAATTAGTGATCATTGTGACTATAAATATATTAAATATTTGGAAAACAAAAATATCAAGTGTGGACAATATGGATTTGGACTTACATGGTTGTATGAATCCTTATACCAAGATAATTATAAAACCAAATTAATTATTTTCTGTCCAAGCATTGACAGAAGCCCACAGAGAGCTGACTTTTGAAAAACTGCAACCAGAAGGAAGAGAAAAGTGGTAAGAATTGTGTCTGTGGCTTTCTGGTTATGAGTGTAGAAAATAATAGCCAAGCTGCAAGCTTACTGATACAGTAAGAGAAACATCATAATTAGACCAAAAACCTAAAATAAACACTGCCTAAATCTAGGAATGACAGTTAAATTATATAGGCACAAAGGAAATCTCAAAATATACAGTGATAAATTTAAGTACTTTATAAATTATCATCTCCTACTTTTTATAAATGAGAGAGTAAATTATCATGGTAAGATACATGTGTGTAGGATAAAACCTGTGACTTTTATGCTTTTTCTTAACCATATGAATCTACCAAGCTTACAGAGTTTAGAGAGCAAAATTCTGACGACTCACAGACTTGACATCTCAGAAGACAGCCATAGACTAGTAGAACAGCTGGAAATTTGGAAGCACTGAAAATAAAAAGTCACAAAAAGGAAAGTCCCCAAATTATTAGTAAAATATATGCTAAAATTCTTGGTTGTCCACCAAGTTATACAGGCACAGGAGAGGAAGTCCAATTAAACACATAAGCCTCATCAACTTACAAGAATACTAAGGATTCAAATATATTAGAAGTTATATACAACATGGGGAACAAAAACATTTGCAGTTTGGGTCTACATAAGTTCACTACTCACTAGAATAATAAATAGACAAAAAAAATACAAGATAGAAGACGGAATTGCTGCAAGGTTTATTTACAATGCCTATTTTTGAACCAAATATTAATAGACAAAAAAAAATAAAAAATGAACAAAAACCAGAGAACTGTAACCTATACTGAAGAAAAGTAGTTTATAGGAAGAATTTCCAATTAGTGGCCTGCTCTTTGGAAAGTAGGTTGAAAGATGTACACACTTTGTTCACTGTCTGCCATTTGCCTCAATAGAACTCTGCCTTTCATGCCCTGGTTTTGCTATTTGAGGCTTCTTATCAGAGTGTTGATACAGTGACTTCCTTTCTCCTTCCATTCATACATTCCACCTTACAGAAAACATGCCACAAATAAATAAGTGAAGAAAGTAAAGCAGTTAGTGACTTGTAAAATTTATAAAATGAAACAAAACACCTGAGATATCAACTGTAACACAAACTCCTAAATTCTCCCCAAAGCAACAACCAACATTTCTTACCCATCAAAAGTGAACATGACTGTATATGTTTCTATCATTGTCATAATATAGCATGTTAATAATATATATATAGTATTATACATATACACTATAAGGAGACACACACACACACACACATACGCACATGCACTTAAAGGTGACAAAAGGCGATTTTGTTGTTGTAACTTGAATTTATGCCTTAAGTGAATTTTTTAAACTTTTTTCCAATGTATTAACTGAACAGATAACTTTCCTTTTTGGGAAACTGCCGGTAGATGTCTTTTACATGTATGAAGTTTCATTTTTTTACTTTATTGGCTTTTGAGAGTTATAAATATTTTTTCATTAAGAGTTTGGAATTTGAGGGAGAAGTTTCTATTCCAAATATTTTAAATTAAGACAAATTGTGCTGTATATAGAAAGAAAAATCTTTTTAGATTTAATGCTCAGGAAATACACCATTGATATACATTTCTTAAAGAGCACAATTGATTACATGTTTCAAATAATTCTGCTATGAATTACTGTGAGTTTACAAAAGATGGAATTCAATCTTTTTATACTGAAAACTATTTTTTACTCAATTTAAGCAAAATTTAGTAATTGTTAATTTATATTTAGGCCATCAGATTGTTCATTCTGTGGGAATGGATTAAAGTTGTAATATGTCCTTCAAAGCTACCGTGACTTTTCCATTCCAAGAAGGTGTGCTTTTTAAAGCACTCTGCCTCACACCACTTTCTGTGCACAAAATGTGAAACTTGTAGACTTTATGGTTTAGTATACATGAAAAATATTTCTATATGTGATGAACATTCAAAATAATAATAATAAAATAACGATGATAATAGAAACAATAGCTAACAATTGGAGCTTACTATTTTGGGCATTTTTCCAAATACTTTACATTTAATAACTAATCTAGTTCTCATAATAACTTTACAGGACTAGTTATAAATTGAAACTATTATAATTACCATAAATGGAAACAATTATAATTACCATCCTTATTTTCCACATGCAGAAATTGGAAATTCACACTTTTCACCCCTAAAATTTCAGTAAATCTATACTACTTAGATGGAAGAGTTTAAAAACATACTACTGTAATAAATGCAGATTTGTCTAAGGCAAAATTATGGACATTTTATTTGCTGAATACTGTGAATAATTGTTTTCATGCTCTAAAATAAGCACATATTAACAGTGGTAATCTATTGTGATCAGAGAAGAAAAACTGAGATATATCTGACTTATATCTCCATCCATATACATAAACATATTATAATTTACATATATTTGCTTTATACTTTTTATATCATCAATTTTTAATAAAATTATAATTTATATAATTTTATGGATTAAAATATTTTTATTTTAAAATATGTCTCTGTCAGTATGTGGAATATCAATCTTTCTTTCACATTTTAGTTATTATTTTGCTGCTTTATTTTTAAGGTTTTGCCTATCAACCCATTTTCATTCAGAGTAGAGTGACTTTCTATAAGAACATACTATAAATCAAAATAGCAATTAATAGGTATATAAATACAAAAATATTTATCACACTTAGAACTAGGAAGTATGGTTCTTTACCCTGAATAAGAATCAAGAGTTATAATGTTTAAATTAAACTTCCCAGCCTTACTTCAAAATTTTTTTTTTGTGATCATTAGATTGAAGTGGGCCTTAGAAGCTGTATTGTTAACAAACTATCTCACATGAATTGCATTAAAATTAAAACTGCATACCAATTGTTCCTTGATGCCTTAGTTTTATTTATTTATTTATTTATTATTGTACTTTGGGTTCTGGAATATATGTGCAGATCATACAGGGTTGTTGCATAGGTACTTACATGGCAAGGTGATTTGCTGTCTCCATCTCTCCATCACCTATATCTGACATTTCTCCCCATTTTATCCCTCCCC
The DNA here is from genome assembly GCA_963574635.1 of Cheracebus regulus. Lineage (NCBI taxonomy): Eukaryota > Metazoa > Chordata > Mammalia > Primates > Pitheciidae > Cheracebus > Cheracebus regulus. Next base: position 73,408 of record CAUYQU010067641.1, on the reverse strand, counting down.
AACCTCCCCACCCCCACATTGTCCCACCTTTAGGCCCCCCGACAGACCCCAGTGTGTAATCCTCCCCTCCCTGTGTCCACATGTTCTCATTGATCAACACCCGCCTATGAGTGAGAACATGTGGTGTTTGATATTCTGTTCTTGTGTCAGTTTGCTTAGAATGATGATTTCTAGATTCATCCATGTCCTTCCAAAGGACATAAACTCATTCTTTTTTATGGCTGCATAGTATTCCATGGTGTATATTTACTAAATTATCCTTGTACAGTTTATCATCGATGGGCATTTGGGTTGGTTCCAACTCTGCTATTGTAAACAGTGCCACATGAACATACGTGTGCATGTGTCTTTATAATAGAACGATTTATAATCCTTCTGGTATATACCCAGGAACGAGATTGCTAGGTCAAATGGAATTTTTATTTCTAGATCCTTGAGGAATCACCACACTGTCTTCCACAATGATTGAATTAATTTACACTCCCACCAACAGTGTAAAAGCGTTCCTAATTCTCCACATCGCCTCCAGCATCTGTTGTCTCCAGATTTTTTAATGATCGCCACTGTAACTGGTGTGAGATGGTATCTCAATGTGGTTCTGATTTACATTTCTCTAATGATCAGTGATGATGAGCATTTTTTTATATGTTTGTTGGCCTCATATATGTCTTCTTTTGAAAAACATCTGTTCATATCCTTCGCCCACTTTTGAATGGGTTTGTTTTTTACTTGTAAATCTGTTTTAGTTCACTGTAGATTCTGGATATTAGCCCTTTTTCAGATTGGTAGATTGCAAAAAGTTTTTCCTATTCTGTTGGCTGCCAATTCACTCTAATGATTGTTTCTTTTCCTGTGCAGAAGCTCTGGATTTAATTAGATCCCATTTCTCTATTTTGGCTATTGTTGCCAATGCTTTTGGTGTTTTAGTCATGAAGTCCTTGCCTATGCCTAGGTCCTGAATGGTTTTGCCTAGGGTTTCTTCTAGGGTTTTTATGGTGTTAGGTTTTATGTTTAAGTCTTTAATCCATCTGGAGTTAATTTCAGTATAAGGTGTAAGGAAGGGGTCCAATTTGTTTTCTGCACGTGGCTAGCGAGTTTTCCCAACACCAATTATTAAACAGAAATTATTTCCCCATTACTTGTTTTTGTCAGATTTGTCAAATATCAGATGATTGTAGATGTGTGGCATTTCCTCTGAGGCTTCTGTTCTGTTCTACTGGTCTATATTTCTGTTTTGGTACCAGTACCTTGCTGATTTGTTTACTGCAGCCTTGTAGTATATTTTGAAGTCAAGTAGCTTGATGCCTCCAGCTTTGTTCTTTTTGCTTAGGATTATCTTGGCTCTATGGGCTCTTTTTGGTTCCATATGAAGAGTAACGTGTTTTTTTCCAGTTCTGTGGAGAAAGTCAATGGTAGTTTAACAGGGATAGCTTTGTATCCATAAATTACTTTGGGCAGTATGGCCATTTTTCAGGATATTGATTCTTTCTAACCATGAGCATGGAGTGTTTTTTCCATCTGTTTGTGTCCTCTCTTATTTCCTTGAGCAGTGGTTTGTAGTTCTATTTCAAGAGGTACTTTACATCCTTGGTTCATTGTATTCTTAGGTATTTTATTATCTTTGTAGCAATTGTGAATGGGAGTTCACTCATGATTTGGCTGTTAGTCTGTTATGGGTATATAGTAATGCTTGTGATTTCTGCACAATGATTTTGTATCCTGAGAATTTGCTGAAGTTGTTTATCAGTTTAAGGAGATCTTGGGCTAAGACCATGGGATCTTCTAAACATACAATCATGCAATCTACAAATAGAGACAATTTGTCTTCCTCCTTTCCTAACTGAATACCCTTTATTTCTTTTTCTTGCCTGATTGCTCTGGCTAGAACATCCAATACTATATTGAATAGGAGTGGTGAGTGAGGACATCCTTGCCTAGTGCCAGATTTCAAAAGGCATGTTTCTAGTTTTTGCCCATTCAGTATGATATTGGCTGTGAGTTTGTGGTAAATAGCTTTTATTATTTTGAGAAATGTTCCATCAATATCTAGTTTATTGAAAATTTTTAGCATAAAGGGCTATTGAATTTTGTTGAAGTCCTTCTCTGCTTCTATTGAGATAACCATGTGGTTTTTGTCTTTGGTTCTGTTGATGCGGTGGATTATGTTTACAGACTTGTATGTGTTGAACCAGCCTTGCATCCCTGGGATGAAACCTACTTGATTGTGAAGGATAACCTTTTTGATGTGCTGTTGCAATCGATTTGCCAGTATTTTATTGAAGATTTTTGCATCTATGTTCATCATGGATATTGGCCTGAAGTTTCCTTTTTTTGTAAAGTCTCTGTCGGGTTTTGGTATCAGGATGATGTTGGTCTCATAAAATGATTTCGGAAGGATTCCCTTTTTGTGTGTTGTTTGGAATAGTTTTGAAGGATTGGTACCAGCTCCTCTTTTTACATCTGGTAGAATCCGGCTGTGAATGCATTGGGACCTGGGCTTTTTTTGGTTGGTAGGCTATTAATTACTGCCTCAACTTCAGCCCTTGTTGTTGGTCTATTCAGGGTTTCAACTTCTTCCTGGTTTAGGCTTGGGAGGGTGCAAATGTCCAGGAATTTATCCATTTCTACCAGATTTACTGGCTTATTTGCATAGAGTTGTTTGTAGTAATCACTGATGGTAGTTTGTATTTCTGTGGAATCAGTGGTGATATCCCCTTTATTGTTTTTTATTGCATCTATTTGAATCTTCTCTTTTTTATCAATCTGGCTAGTGGTATGTCTATTTTGTTGATCTTTTCAGAAAACCAGCTCCTGGATTTATTGATTTTTTGAAGGGTTTTTTGGGTGTATATCTCCTTCAGTTGTGCTCTGATCTCAGTTATTTCTTGTTTTCTAACTTTTGAGTTTGTTTGATCTTGCTCCTCTCGCTGTTTCAATTTTGATAATTGGGTGTCCTCACTTCTCATATGGGCTGTTATTGTTATAAATTTCCCTCTAGACACTGCTTTAAATGTGTCCCAGAGATTCTCATACATTATGTCTTCATTCTCGTTGGTTTCAAAAAACATCTTTACTTCTGCCTTCATTTCATTGTTTATCCAATCGACATTCAAGAGCCAGTTGTTCAGTTTTTATGTAGTTTTGTGGTTTTGAATGAGTTTCTTAATCCTGAGTTCTAATTTGATTGCACTGTGTTTTGAGAGACTGTTTATTATGATTTCCATTATTTTGCATTTGCTAAGGGATTATTTACTTTCTATTATGGGGTCAATTTTAGAGGAAATGTGATGTGGTGCTGAGAAGAATGTGTATTCTGTTAATTTGGGGTGGAGAGTTTTGTAGATGTCTATTAGGTCTGCTTGTACAGATCTGAGTTTAAGTCCTGGATATCCTTTTTAATTTTCTGTCTTGTTGATATGTCTAATATTGACAGTGGAGTTTTAAAGTCTCCCAGTATTATTATGTGGGAGCCTAAGTCTCTTTGTAGGTCATTAGTAGCTTGCTTTATGTACCTGGCTGCTCCTGTATTGAGTGCATATGTATTTAGGATAGTTAGCTCTTCTTGTTACATTGATACCTTTACCATTATGTAATATCCTTCTTTGTCTCTTTTGATCTTTGTTGGTTTAAAGTCTATTTTACCAGAGACTAGGATTGCAACTCCTGCTTTTTTTTTCTCTCCATTTGCATGGTAAATCTTCCATCCCTTTATTTTGAGTCTATGTGTGTCTTTGCATGTGAGATGGGTCTCCTGAATATGGCACACCAATTGGTCTTGACATTTTACCCAGTTTGCCAGTCTGGGTCTTTTGATTGGGGCATTTAAACCATTGCTATTTAACTTTAATATTTTTATGTGTGAATTTGATCCTGCTATTTTGTTACTGGCTAGTTGTTTTGCCCATTAGTTTATGCAGTTTCTTCATTGTGTCATTGGTCTTTACCATTTAGTACCTTTTTTCAGTGGCTGGTACTAGTTGTTTATTTCTATGTTTAGCGCTTCCTTCAGGAGCTCTTGTAAGGCAGGTCTGGAGTTGACAAAATCTCCCAGCAATTGCTTGTCCATAAAGAATTTTATTTCTCCTTCACTTATGAATCTTAGTTTGGCTGGATATGAAATTCTGGGTTGAAAGTTTTTTTATTTAAGGATGTTGAATATTGGCCCTACTCTCTTCCAGCTTGTAGGGTTTCTGCCAAGAGATCCAGTGTGAGTCTGATGGACTTCCCTTTGGTTGGTGACCTAACCTTTCTCTCTTGCTGCCCTTAGCAATTCTTCCTTCATTTCAACCCTGGTTATTCTGAACATTATGTGACTTGGGTTGCTTTTCTTGAGGAATATCTCTGCAGTGTTCTCTGTATTTCCTGGATTTGAATGTTGGCTTGCCTTGCTAGGTTGGGGAAGCTCTCCTGGAAAATATCCTGAAGAGTGTTTTCCACTTTGGATTCATTCTCCCTGTCATATTCAGGTACATCAATCAAAGGTAGATTAGGTTTTTACATGTAATCCCATATTTCTTGGAGTCTTTGTTCATTTCTTTTCACTCCTTTTTCTCTAATCTTGCCTTCTCATTTTATTTCATTGAGTTGATCTTCAATCTCTGATGTCCTTTCTTCTGCTTGATTGATTTGGCTATTTAAACTTGTGTATGCTTTGTGAAGTTCTCATGCTGTGTTTTTCAGCTCCATCAAGTCATTTATTTTCTTCTCTAAGCTGGTTATTCTAGTTAGCATTTCATCTAACCTTTTTTCAAGGTTTTTAGTTTCTTTGCATTGGGTTAGAACATGTTCCTTTAGCTCAGAGAAGCTTGTTATTATCCACCTTCTGAAACCTGCTTCTGTCAGTTCATCAAACTCATTTTCCATCTTGTTTTGTTCCCTTGCTGGTGAGGAGTTGTGATCCCTTGGAGGAGAGGCATTTTGGTCTTCAATGATTTCATCCTTTTTGTGCTGGTTTCTTCCCATCTTAGTGGATTTATCTACCTTTGATATTTGAAGTTCATGATTTCAGATGGGGTTGCTGAGTGGACATCCTTTCTGTTTATGTTGAAGCTATTTCTTTTTGTTTTTTAGTTTTCCTTCTAACAGCCAGGCTCCTGTGCTGTAGGACTGCTGGAGGTCCACTCCAGATCTTGCTTGTCTAGAAATCACCCACAGGAGCTGTGGAACAGCAAGGATTGCTGCCTGATCATTCCTCTGGTAGCTTCATCCCAGACAAGTACCCACCATGTCAGCCAGAGCTCTCCTGTATGAGGTGTTGTTTTGGTAATACAGGAGTCAGGGAGCCACTTGAGGAGGCAGTCTGCCTGCAGAGGTGCTGCTGGGCTGCCACAGGCTCAGTCAAGCTTCTGTGTAAGCTTCCTCTGACTTTTGTTTACACAGGTGAGATTAGAACTGCCTCAGCAATGGCAGACCCCCTTACCCCACCAAGCTCCATCATCCGGAGTTGAGCTCAAACTGATGTGCTGGCTGCGAAACTCTCAAACAAAAGGGCTTAAGTTTTCTGGTCTTTGTTGGGGTGGGACCCACCAAGCTGTATCACCTGTCTCCCTGCTTTCAGTTCCCCTTCTTTCTCGGGAGTGGGAAGCTCCGTCCCACATGCACTCTTCGCACTACTAAAAACGTCTGCCCAGATCTTTGCTGACAACCCACAGCACTGGTCGAAGCTGCTGCTCAGATCGGTCTGGTGACTCATGGCGCTTTTCAGCCTGGCAGGGATCTGCTGATCTGTGGGTTACAAAGGCCATGGGAGAAGCACAGTATCTGAACTGTGCTGAGGGGAGAAGTCCCCAATTCTCTGGCCAGTGGCACTTCCCAAGTGAGGCAGCACTCCACCCTGCCTTGGTTTGCCCTCCTTGGGCTACACCCACTGTCCAACCAGTCCCATTGAAATAACCTGGTACCTTGGTTGGAAATGCAGAAATCAGTCACCTTCTGCATCTCTCTCACTGGGAACTGCGCTCAGGAGCTGTTCCTACTCGACCATCTTGGTGGAATTCAGAAAATATAATTTTAATGATATTCATGGAAGACAGCCACTCAATTTTTAAAAAATAGGAAGAATTTAGTATCCATAAAGTATTAAATTGAATAAGTAAATTTAACAGGGCTGTTAGATCAAAGTCATTTTACAAGAACCAATTAAATTTCTATATACCAACAAGAATCAGCTAGAAAGTAAAATTCAAAATATGTTATGAAAAACAGGTATTTAAATAAACGAACCAAATGTTTTAAACAGACATTTAATACTTGTAAAATATGTCTTCTCTTGAATTTTCTGAAACATTGATGGCATCTCCTAGCACTAATCTGAATGAGAGACCCCTACTATTGAGAATGTATAATTTATCCTTGGAAACTGTCAGACCTTTCCTACATTTTCAGCTTCAATTTATTCTCATAATAGCATTTTAAAGTAATCAGTTATCTAGATATGTGTAGCAATATTAACTACTATGAACTGAGTGAGCAATGTCTCTGCCTCTCCTTAATTACATATCAGATGTTTGAATTCCACAAGCAAGACTTCAGCTTCAAATAATCTAAATGAAATGTTAACTAGACAAATGCATTTTGCTGTTGAGATGCACATTTCTTGTTCTTTTTCTCCATGAGATTTATTGTATCTTACATATGATCTCAGAAAGGAAAACAGAAACTGGTAGATACAGCATAACAAAATTGACCAAATATTAGGCAAATCATTGCTACAAAAAACCATAATTCTAACAATTGTGTTGTATTACTCAGAGCAATATTTATAAAAATTCATGATTACAGTTATTTTCCATTCTGAGTGGAGTGCTGATTGGGAAATTTAAAATTAAAGAAAAAATATACTCTACAACTATTCACTAGCCAAGTAAGTGAAAATATTTAAACCCTTGTGAGCCAGTTAGAACACTAAGAAGATGGAGGGTCCTAAAATATACCTTTTTAAACTGTAGAAAATCCCTCTCCTTCCATTAAAAGTTTAGGTGCTCTTGAATGTAAATCCATGTTTTGAAATTAAAAATAATAAAAATAATAAAAAACTTTCCTTACCACTGCTGAAGATACACTCAATTTATATTCCTAAGCCCAACTCTTAATTTTTACATCGGTAGCATCTACTTTTAGATTAATGAATTTGGCAGAATTTATGCTAAAAAATCTTACGGTGTACTTTCCCTTATCTAGGCTAATATGTATTGGGCTATACATTTAAATATTGTATTCCAAATTACATAATACTCTTCACATTCGGAACATGCAAATTTGGGGGACCACTGAAAATATTTGATTAAGTGACATAAACGTTTTTCTGAACATTTCGTTAGGAAGTAGGGAAGCAGATATACAACAATGAAGACGAAGCATACTGCTATTATAGGTGTTGATGTTAGAATTCACAGTTACTGAAGCTTCACTTTTTGAACCTTATCTATTTAATCATGATTATAAATAATATGGCTGCTTAACCCTCTTTAATGGAGTCTCCAGAGGTTCCTTCCCTTCTACATTGAGGCTGCAGTTCTCAAAACCCAGTCACCAGCCTGTCATTTATTACCACAGAATAATTTATATTTTGTAGAAAGACTACTTACTGTTTTCAAGAAAAACATTTTGACTTATAGAATGGGTTTGACTACTTTGTTCCAGCATATTTTTCAATCTGATTTAGTCAAAGTTAAATATCACCTATTGGACTTCAAGATTCCAGCCTACAGAAGGCTATAACAAAACAAATGTAGTTAAAACTTACTCTTGTCTCTAATGTGCAGCGAAAGCATGTGTTTTCTTTCTGGCCTCACACTCTCACATGAATAAATGCTGGCTTCTCATGTCCTCATATCTCTCAAAACATCTGTGCCTAAAATTCAAACTTTTAGGCACTCGAATATAAATCCATAATTTGGAATTTAAAATAAAAAAAACCCTTCTCTAATACTGCTAAAGATATACTCAATTTATATTCCTAAACCTAATCCTAATTTCTGCATCTGCAGCATCTACATTTAGATTAATGAATTGGACAAAATTTATGCTAAGAATACTTAGGTGTATTGTGCTTTACATTCCTGTAAAGCCACGGCTCTTTATAGCACTATAGAACTTTGCTTTTGTTTACATTATTAAATTGCTATTTCTACTTTCTGCAAGGGAAATTATTATATTAATAACTTCTAAACATTTAGTCTGCTTGCAAGTGCAAGAACACATGGAAGTCCCCAAAATATTGTTGTATTCTATTTTATTTGTTTCAGAAACCCAACATTCTCCAATAGCTCACATACATCTCACTTTCAATTATTGCATCTTATTTTTTAGAATGATCATAAATTTCAAAAAAAAAAAAACAAGAAACCATATGAACAGTAAAAAATAAATATTCTCCCCTAAGTGTCACTTTCTCCTCTCAATAACAATATTCATGAGAGATATGTCACTTAATTAAAAAGTGTTCTCACACAGCTAGAATAATTAAAGACAGGATATTTTAATCTTTCCTTATTTACTCATGTGATTTGCTTTAATTGATCACTGAAAATAATGGAAATGGATTTTATAATTGTATATAACAATGGAAATGGATTTTATAATTTTATTTAAAAGTATATATAAATATGTACATGTATGTATGTACACATATGCATGTATGTATATATATGCATATAATATTGTTGTGAAACCCCAACAGCTAAGTTTGAGTACCCTAAGCACACTTAGCTAAACACTGACATGTCAGCCTATAAGAGCAGAGAAAGATTTATTCGATTTGGCCAAAACATGAGAACAGGAGAGGCAAACTCTCAAATCTGACCTCCCTTTGAACATAACTGGGGATTTTTGTAAGTAAGGAATGTGTATGGGAGGTCAGATATTCCAACGATGAATTCTGCTTGTGTCCCTAGGTTGACCAAACTTCTGGATGCCATCAAGGAGGTCCGCATGGCCTAGTAATCATTGTTCTTTGTAAGAAAAACAAGTTCAATAATCTTGAAGGCTGGGTACCCCCAGGAGTTAGGATATGAAGTAAATCAAATATTACTGACTACCCTCTACCAAAATAACTATTTATAAGCAATCATGCATAGAGGGAAAAAAAGAACAAAGAAAAAGGAAAATAACTAAAACAAAAATGATTTTTATAAAATAGGCTTGATATGTGTGTGGACACACACAGCTTTCACAGCATGTGTCTTTGCTCATTCACTTACAATCTTTTGTGCTCTTTTGTTTGACTTTTCCAAAAACATAAGCTTCTGCTTTTTTTGTACAATCTGAGATTTTTTAACTATTCAATTTATTATAGTCAATTTATTATGCATAGGTTTTTCTTTCTAGATTTTTGTAAAATTAATCATATTTTAATTGTTCAATATTTAATATTTAGAAATATGTTTAATAATGATTACCATTCAACTGTTAACAATATATATCTGTACTTATTTAATCCTCTCCACAAAATGTTACATTAGATCTACATATTCACTTACTATATGTTTAATATTAGAAATAAATAAAGCTTATTATTACATAAATGTACCCACTCCATCAATACTCTGCTGGCCGTTATGTGTACTGACAACTCTTTGGTGATGCACTATTTAAAATATTTTTAGGAATTACCAACAACAATGTTCCTTACACCACAATTGCCTTTTGTATCAAGAAAGCATGGTGAGGAAGTCCCCCCAAAATTTCCTAAATATTTAAACATTTTCATAGAACTATAATTTTGATCTTGAACATTGAACTTTCAATAGATTCTTAAACTTCAAAGTTATTCCAAATTTCTGTTGTATGCTAAAATATCAAGTCTTTTATGTGAAGAATACAAACACTTTTAAGATGATAGCCCTTCAATTATCCCCTAAATTTCATAGATATTTCCTAGCTTTTTCACTGGAATTTGGAATGACATCAAGATCACATGAAAGTTAATTTATCTCACTTAATCATGTTTTATCCCTGGCCTTTTTTCAGTGTAGCTTGGAACCCAAAGAACAGTAGTCTTTTATAAAAATCAGTCTTCCTGCAAAATGTCTAATGGTTAGATTTATCCCTGAGGAAGGATGTAAATTCATTGCAAATGATACTTTAATGGAGCCTAGCTTTTTTGTCATGCAAAAAGATCCAAATGGATGTGGCAGCCAGCAGCAATTCCTATGGGAAGCAGAGCATCATGAAGCAAGTGATCTTGTCAGAAATAAGTAAATAAATACCTCTAGCTTTTCCATTTTAACAATTTTATCCATGAAAAACATACAGAACATGATTTACATTGTTGTTGGTAATATTTTAGAGAAAGAGTTCAAGTGCTAGAGCTTGTTTATACTTATTGTAATAGATCTGACAGGTATTTTATTCATGCCTAGTAGAAAAAAACATTAGCTTCTACAAAGTTGCAAAATGCTTAACAGTGACTATATATTCATTTCCTTTAGCTAGATGGCCTCCTTTCATTGCCATGGGTTATTTTAATTTGTTGAGTGTCTCTTGTAAAGCACTGGATGTTATCCTTTTTATAGTTTCCTCTACATTTAATCATGCGTTGTAACAGTAACATTCATGGCCCTGAGTTAATTGATAGAATGGTAAAGTTAGAGGAAGTTGAAGAGAGAGAGGAAAAATAAGAAGGAGAAGAAGAAGGAGGAGGGGAAGGGGAAAGTGAGGGGAAGCAGAAAGGGGGGGTAGGGGAAGGGGAGGGGAGGTAAAAGAGGAGGAGGAAGAGGAGCAGAAGGAGAAGAAGAAAAAGAAATGGTGAAAACATACTCATTTCCAAGAATCTCAGTTAACAATGGCAGGTAACTCCTCCATAGGAAATTCTTTAAAAATTAAGCATTTTTTTACTTTACTAAATTAAATGCTTAGTTTGTTGTAGCAATTTTAATAATTACTTGAAATTCTTTGTAAATAACTAACCAACAAATATGCCAATGTACTTAATCTGATGAAAAATTACTAAGGGAATGATTTGCAAGCATTTTCATGGACAATAGTGTAGAGAAATTCTGGGGCTTTGTAAAAGTGTGACCTGATTCTTGTGTCCTTCTTTTACAAACAGGACAGGTTCAGCTACTCATGGAGCAAAGTAATAGCTGACTAGAGTTAACGCTCTCTTCAGGGGAAAGAAGCCATTTCAATGGGAAGTAACTGTTGTAAACTTAATGAGATTCCAAATAGTCGCAGTACAATATAAAAGTGATTTTATATTAGAGTTAATCTTTTCAATGGATATTTCATTACAGAAATTTTTCTATGCCATTCATTTATTTTATTTCTATTTTATGATGAAATATATCATCCATACAAAAAAGCACATAAGATAGATATATGCAATTTAGAGAATAATTATGAACATCAATGTACTACCACACAAATCAAGAAATGGAACATTATTAATATTATAGAAGCATCCCTCCTGTGAGCCCATTCCTCAACACAAATGTTTTCCTTTTTCCAAAATCAACATTGTGACATTTGTGATAACCCTCTTTTTTTAAGAATAAATTACTCACTCACATGAATTACTAATATAGATTTCTGAATATTTTAACATCTATGTTGTTGCATGTGATTATTTTTATTACTGTATACAATACTATTGCATGATTATTTTACAATTTATATATCCTTTCTGCTGGATGATTTCCGGCTTTTATAAACAATACTTAGATGTACAAATGCATGTGTGTTTGTTGGGGTGGGGTGGAGAGCAATGAGATATATGTTTTCTACAAACAGTTGTCTTCAAAATGGGATCTCTGGACCAGCAACAACATTATCTGGGGAGTGATGTTACAAATGCAAAATTTCTTAGTTCTACTCCAGATATGGTTAATCAGAAACTCTGCATTTGGACCCAGTAATCTATCTTAATGAAGCTTATCATTGATTCTGACATACTCTTTTAAGTGTGAGAACCATGCATAATACATTTGGAAGTGGAATTACTGAATTATAGAGTGTGGACATCTACCACTTTATTAGATAATTCCAAATTGTTCTGCAACATGGTTGTACTAACTACTTTGTACAGAACTACAGTGGTGTATGAGAATTCACATTTGTTATAGACACAGTGATGCCCTGTCCAGATTCTTCTTCAAAAAAGAGCTTCTTGACTCAGTTGCTAGCAGAGCTGCATTAGACAACCACCCGCTCTGAACTCAACGGATTGTCTTACTGCTGAGAGCTGTCTCACTATGGCCTTCCAGGGGATGGCCAACATCCAGTGACTTACTCAGATGAAGGTATAAAAGCTTGGCCGTTTTACCCAAGGCAGGGAATTCCGGTAGAACAGTAGGTTATTCTTGGGCAGACAAGTTTTCTGAGGTCAGCTTGATTTTTTTTTCTTCACAATCCTGTTCCCCTGCCTTCCACAGACATTAGGTCAAAGACACTTCTTAAAAAACATACTGAACATTTAACTCTATGAATCTACTTCTCAGGAAACCTTGAGTGCTACCATATTCTCTCAAACACTTTACAATTAACTAAATTTGAAGTTATGTCTTTAAGAATTTTAATAATAATTAATTGCATTTTCCTGATTACTAATAATGTTGAACAACTTTTCATTTGGAATTTGTGAAGTTACAATTTAAGTATTTTGTTCATTTATCTATTGTGTTGTCTTTTTTTAATTAATTGATAGAGCTTTTTATATATGCTAGGTGTTGAGTCTTTGTTATTATAGTCTTTAATATATATTTTCCTATTCCTATTTGCATTGCCATTTGTATCATTATTGACAATAGATAACTGTCAAATTTATATGAAGCTGAATTCATAAATTATTACATTTATGTTAGTTGAATTTGTGTTGTAAGACATCTTTTCCTAACCCTAAGACATAAAAATATTGTATGGATTTGTGGAGACATTAAATAAAACCAATGGGAAAAAATATTGAGAAAAGCAAGAGAAACAACACATTACCTCTATAGGGAAAAACCAATTCTAATGATAGCAGATTTCTTATCAGAAACTATAGAGACCAGAAGGAAGTGGCACAATATTTTTCAACAGGAAAGAAAAAAAATTGCCAACCCACAATTCTATATTTAGCAAAAATAACCTTCAGTAATGAAATAGAAAGCAAGACATCCTTAGATAAAGGAAAATTGAGGGAAGCTGTTGCCAATAGACTTTCCCTAAGGAAAAAATCTAGAAAAAGTTTTCTAAATGCCAGGAAATGATAAAAGAAGGAATCTTGGAACATCAGAAATGAAGAACAGTATAATAAGCAATATTTATTCCTACTGTGTACAGGTTACTAAAATATTACCATGCACATATTTATCAAGTTCTAAAATTAATCAATTATTTGTTCTTCTTCCAAACGGTGTAAAGAATTTGCAACACTTTAACGTCATTTCACCCAATTATCTTTTAAAATTATTTTATGTAGAAAATAGTATTATTATTTTTCATATAGTTAATGATTATTTGAATTTGTCCACATCTTTATACCATTTTTCTTTCTTCTTTCAATTTAAACATTGTATTTGGCTTACTTTCCTTCAGCTTGTAAAATAAATTATCTTTAGTGAGGGTTTTCTCATGACAAAATCTTTCTGCGTATATCTCAGTTTATAGAAAAATGGTTTTCTATTTCTTCCTGAAAGATTGCTTTTCTTGGCATACAATTACAGGCTGGCAATTATTTTATCCAATTATATAAAAGTTAAATTTACTGTTAGAAATTCCACTGTCGGTTTAGTATCCTGTATCAGTCAGAATTATACTCATGGAACATACAACGCCAAACCCCAAAGGGTTTTTTCATTAAAAGCTTATTTTCTGAACAGAAGGTCTCTTTTCATCACTGTTACCCAGAAACTCAGGTTAATGGAGACATCCTCTTAACACATATTGCCACTTACATCATGACCATAGAAAAGAAGTTAGCTGCACAATGTAACTTCTACCACAAAGTTACACATGTAACTTCTGCTCAGGTTTCATTGGCCAAAGTGAGTTACTAGCCTATAATTAATTTAATGAGACAGTGACATGTAATCCAATCATATGTCTAGACTGACAATATGGAACTTAAGTAAACATTACTAATAACTTCCAAACTGACTTTATTTATAGAGAAAGAGAGATAAAAAGAAAGAGGTTGGAGAAAGAGGAATGGGACAATGAAAGAATGAAGGAGAGAAAGACACAGAAACAGATAAGTTAACATATCTCTAGTCAATAGTAAATTTATGTTTACTTCTGAACTCTGTATAATATGTTGGTGGCAGAAGGTTCCATTTTTTTTTCAGTAGCATTTCTGAAGATTCCTTTTATCAATGGTCTCTGAATGATAATGGGATATGTGTTTTACGGTATTTATAATTGTGTGTATATATATATATATGAATCTATAAATTATATCAGCTTTTAGTTATATAGAAATATAGTACATTAAGCATATCTTCTTCTCAGTAAACACAAATTATAGATTAAAACATCTTCAATTCTCTAATCAGCAATTTGTATCCATTTATGTTGTTCTAAAAACTGAAATGAGTGGAAAATAATGTGGGCAAAATGTGTAAGGATTATTTCTGTATGTCATAGTGAATTTCTACAGTTAACATATGAAACAATGTTGAGAAAACATAACTCTTTTGATAGGTCTATTTCCTTATTAATTTTTTTTTCTCCATTGCCTTAATATAAATAGACACACTCTTTCACATGCTATTCAATGTCTTTAGTCCTCTGGGTCTTGAATGTTCTTATCTTGTTCTATTTGTCCAGATCCACAGCTGGATTTTCCCTAAAAACAACAGCAGTGAATGACTGCAAAGGACTTTCCCAAACCAACCCAAGACAGGGATAGTTGGGATTCCAAGAAAGAGACACTAAGTACCAGGGTGATTTGTCTAAAGCATTCATTAGGGGAGCTTACATACAGAAGACTTCAGAGTCCTCAAGACAGACAGAAAGACAAGAGATGTTCTCCATAAAAAGGAAGTTGTGTTATGAAGTTTATATTAAGGTTTAAGGAATATGACTTAGGGCCAGGACTAATTTCTACATATGAAGCAATCTAGTTGATCTATCAGTGTTTCAAGCAACAACCTAAACAACTTTATCAGTATCTAGCAATGTTTGACACTCTGGATTGAGTTCAAGCCTGCAGAAGAAAACATGTTGCTGGCTTAGTCACAGAGCAGCCGAGGTACCCTGTGTTACTTGGTCAGGGTAAAGAACAAAAGGTGGGGAACACTGGGGGACCCTGCCTGCCTTCTTCCAATAAGAAAGCATCACCTTTGTCCACATTCTTCTGCCTTATCATCCAAAATTTATGCTTCATTTATGTTAATTGAATTATTTTAGTCTCTAGCACCCCTTCTAAACTATTTTAACACTCTACATTTCCAAACAAGAGAAGAAATCAAATGAGAATTCCCTCATTTTTTCAATAGTTGAATTACAGATCTATCTACATTCATAAATCATTTACTTCATTCTTCCTCTCACCAAAGAGGAACTGTGCTGCTTAAGTTAAACCAATCTCTTCCTGTGTGCTTTGGGGACAATATATTCCAAGCCCTTCAGAAAGCCTCTCCTATTAGTTATTTTTCTTTTCTTTTTTATTTAACCTTTCCTTTTAATGTATTCAGCATTTGAAGGAAGAGACATGGTATCTCCTCCTTTCTTCTGTGTATCAAACTGAGTGGCTGTTTTCTACCTAGGATGCTTTCAGTGCAGACTTCTAAATGATGGATTGCCTCAGGGTACATCCTCTTACATTTTCTCCTTTCTATTCTTGCTCTCTCTTGTGCGATATCACCACTTTCAATAAAATCTCCCCTAATAACAAACCTGATCACATTTCTTACAACTGTCCTTCTCTCACCTCTACTCCAGATGCAGTGATCCTTCTGATGTCCTTGAGCCCTGAATATAAGACAAATGTTCCAATTATAGTATTTTAAGCTTTGCCTGTCTTTTACTATGAATGCTCTTCTCCCTGATATTTGATAGCTCACCAAATGTCATCTCTGTGACTACCCAATCTAGAAATATCTAGCAGGTCAGACTTCATTGGTCTGTAGTAGTCTATCTCGTGGTCCTACTATATTTTTCTGCATTGTACTTTCAACACTTGAAATTTGATTTTGTGCACCTGCTTCTTTGCTTGGGGATTTAAGAAATTTAAAACAAAATTACAGTGATAATAATAGCATTTACTTGATAGAGTTGAGAAGATTAAATGAACAACTACATGGAAGTGCTTTTAATACAATTCTTTTTTTTTTTTTTTTTTTTGAGATGAACTCTTGCTCTGTTGCCCAGGCTGCAGTGCAGTGGCACAATCTCGGCTCACTGCAACCTTTGCCTCCCAGGTTCAAGCAATTCTCCTGCCTCAGCCTCCCAAAGCTGGGACTATGGGTGCACGCTGCCATGCCTGGCTAATTTTTTGTATTTTAGTAGAGGCATTTTAGCAGAGGTTTCACCATGTTGTCCAAGGTGGTCCCAAACTCCTGAGCTCAGGCAATCTGCCCATTTCGGCCTCCCAAAATGCTAGGATTACAGGTGTGAGGCACTGTGCCTGACCTAAAACAGTTCTTTAGAGATAGAATATGTTCTATGAGTTTCAGCTAATTAGAATTATCTTTAAAAATTTTCTGCAACTAGAATATATGTTATACAAAAGCACTTGATTGTTTATACTTTTCTGCTGTATCACTTCCTACTAGCAGTATTGTCTATTCCTTAGTTCGTAAAGCAATATCTTACAAGGTTCAACCAATATTTGTCTAATTAATGTAATAAGGCTCTCAAATCTGAACCTCCAGCCTGAATCTACCGCTGAGTTTCCTTTGGGTATATACATCAAAGTGCCTAGAAGACTTCGCCTGGATAACCAATAAGATTCTAAAATAGAAATACTGACGCTTTGATTTTCTTAAAGTGTTTCTCAGTATTCATGAAAACTTAAAAGTCATCTCTGAGCTTTTTTCTTATTCCTCGCCTCCACTTTATCATCAAGTCCCATTAATACAACCACCAAATTGTATGTAATTTTCTCCACCTCCTCTGTCCGCTTCATTTTTTACGCAGACTATAGCCACCACATCCTAAGTTTCTCCACTATTGTTTCCCTATTGTCTATTTTCCAAATAATACTTTGATCACAGCATTCTGTTGTCTAAAACCCATTGATATCTTTCCAGTGCAATTTGAAAAGAATTTTGAAATTGCCAAAGAATTTTCAAACTATTAAAAACAAGAAACGGGGGAAAGGACTCCTTGTTTAATAAACGGTACTGGGAGAACGGCCAGCCATATGCAGAAAATGGAAACTTTACACTATACAAAAATTAACTCAAGATGGATCAAACACTTAAATGTAAAACTCAAAACTATAAAAACCCTAGAAGAAAATCTAGGCAATACCATTCAGGACATAGGCACCAAGATTTCATGAAGAAAATATCAAAAGCAATTTCAACAGAAGCAAAAATTGACAAATGGACCTAATTAAACTAAAGAGCTTCTGTACAGCAAAAGAAACTATCATCTGAGTGAACAGACAACCTGTAGAAGGGGAGAAATTTTTTGCAATCTATCCATCTGACAAAGGTCTTATATTCAAAGTCTACAAGAAACTTAAACAAATTTATAAGAAAAAAAAACACGTTAAAAAGCGGGCAAAGGACATTAACAGACACTTCTCAAAGGAAGACATTCATGCAGCCAAGAAACATATGAAAAAAAGCTCAACATCACTGATGATTAGAGAAATGCAAATCAAAACCACAATGAGATACCATCTCATGCCAGTCAGAATGGTGACTATTTAAAGAAGCAAGAAACAACAGATGCTGGTGAGATTGCAAGAAAAAGAAATGCTTTTACATTGTTGGTGGGAATGTAAATTATTTCAACCACTGTGAAACACAGTGTGGTGACTCCTCAAAGATCTAGAAGCAGAAATATTATTCAACCTAGTAGTCTTATTACTGAATATATACCCAAAGGAATATAAATAATTCTATTATAAAGACACATGCACAAATATGTTTATTGCAGCGCTATTCACAATAGCGAAGACATGGAAGTAACCCAAATGCCATCAAAGATAGACTGGATAAAAAAATATGGTACACATACACCATGGAATATTATGCAGCAATAAAATGAAATGAGGTTATGTCTTTGCAGGGACATGGACTGAGTTGGAGGCCATTATCCTCAGCAAACTAACGCAGAAATGGGAAACCAAATACAGCATGTTCTCATGTATAAGTGGGAGCTGAACAATGAGAACACATGGACACCCAGCAGGGAACAACACACATTGGGGCCTGTTAGGGGTACTGGGGGAGGTAGAGCATCAGGAAGAATACTTAATGGATGCTAGGCTTAATACCTAGGTGATGAGTTGATCTGTATAGCAAACCACCATGACACATGTTTACTTATGTAACAAACCTGCACATACACCATGGAACTTAAAAGTTGAAGAAGAAAAAAATATTTTCCAAGCTCAGAACTTTTATATGAATTGCAGAACTTATATCTCCCTGCCTGCTCTACATTTCTCCTTATACATGATAAAGACATGTCAAATTCCAAATATCAACAATGTTAATTCTAGTATAAACATTTTTGTAAAACTCATTTTTTTTTTTCCTTTGAGACAGAGTTGTACTCTGTCACCCAGGCTGGAGTGAAGTGGTATGATCTCAAGTCACTGCAACCTTGACCTCCCTGATTCAAGTGATTCCCCTGCCTCAACCTCCTGAGCAGCTGCGACTACAGGTGCTCAGCCACACCTGGCTAATTCTTTGCATTTTTAGTAGAGACAGGTTTTACCATGCTGGCCAGGCTGGTCTCAAACTTCTGGCCTCAAGTGATCCACCCACCTCAGCCTCCCAAAGAGCTGGGCTTACAGGTGTGAGTCACTGTACCCAGCCTTTGTCAGTCTTCGAATGCAAGTATGTGTGTGTGTCTATGTATGTTGAACTTATCTATGATTCATATTCCTGTGTTATGGTGAATATATAGGTTCAATTTTGGTAAGTAATAACCAGTCTTAGTAATTTTTTTTAACTATTCAAAATTTTTTATGATGTTTTTTCTCTTCATCTATACTCCTACTGCATTTAGATAAAACTAGCAAAGCTACCTAAATAACAGCAATAACCTCTCTGATCTTCTGAATCAACTCAGGCTACTCTTCAATAATTGCCTTAATCTAATTTCATTAATCTTTTTGGAAATGCAAATATAACCTTTGCTTACTTTTCCATCACAGGACATCTGAACATGCTGTGATCTAGTCTCCATTTTTCTCACTTTCGTATACAACCACCACCCCAACTATAGAATTTGCCTCGCTAACTCATATTCTTCTTAAGTTATTGCTTTTACTTGTATGCACTGATAGTACAGTGTACAGGACACAGTTACAATTGTACATATACAATTGACCCTTGAACAACATGAGTGAACAATGGGAGTCCACTTATATGCAGATTTTCTTCCTCCTTGATCACCTTGAGTCAGCAAGACCAATTCATCATCTTCTTCTCCTCAGCCTGAACATGAAGATGACAAAGATGAAGACATTTATGGTAATCCACTTAATGAATAGTAAATATGTTTTTTCTTTCTTATAATTTCCTTAATAACCCTTTCTTTTATCATAACAGAAATAGAACATAAAATATATATATCATATAAAATATGTGTTAATCAACTGATTATATTATCTGTAAGGCTTTCAGTGAGCAGTAGGATATTAGTAGTTAAGGTTAGGGGGAGTTAAAAGTTTTGCACAAATGTTTTACTGCAAAGGGATCAGCATCCCTAACCCCTGCATTGTTCAGAGGTCAACTGCATTATTGTGATATTCTTTTTGTCTCTCTTTGCCACAAGATTGTAAGTTTTGTCATAGCAAAGAGACACATTTATGAAATATGAATCAAAGAATAGAGTTACTGTATACTTTTTCCACAAAATTCTAAGCCACAAGATTGTAAGCTCTGTGATGGCAGGAACATTGTATATTTTCTCCCTAAATTTGGACCTCTGATATCTAGAACCATCCCTAGGACTTAATAGGTGTTCACAATGAAAGGTTGTTGAATGAATAAACTCAAGCCTGAATACATGAATAAATGAAAGCTATTTGACCTATTTGGAAAACTTTTCCTTTGCCCTCTTCCAGCTCCCCCTTTGCTAGATGAGTTATAATTCATCTTTTATATCCCAACTTACACATTGTAGACGGATATTTTTCTGAACCAAATCTCCATTAAAATGTCCCTACACTGTGCTTTACATGGTTATTTATTCTAAGTTAGTAGTCAGCACATTAGGTAACAATTTCTATCTCTTCTGCCTCCTTCACTAATTTTTAAGCTCCTTGACAATAGAACTTATATTATATTCACAAGAAAACCCTAGTTGCTAGCAAAAGTACTAAAATGGCATTAGGAAAAACAATTAAAGAAAAACAAACAAACAACAAAAAAAAAACCTTTGGATTTTCCTTTTCTTGACCTAGGTCTTATTTTTTTTTTTTTTTTCATTTTAAAAAATGAAATGTCTTCATTTCTATTAAAATTAAAAGTGTCACATGATTCATTACATAAGTCCCAGATGATAAATATTAATTACTTCAGGTACAACAATATAAAAAAAATAATTATCTAAGAAGTAAGATAGCAGTGAGAGAGACATAGAAGCTGAGTGGTCTCCACAATTCCAAATGAGGTACCAGGTTCATTCTGTGGGTCTGGTTGGACAGTGGGTATAAACCAAATAGGGCAAGTTGAGGCAAGGTGGCCAACCAGAGGACTGGGGGATCTCCCCTTCTGGGACTTGAGTTCGAATACAGTGCTCCACCCAAGTCCTCTACAACCCACAGAACAGGATATCTTCACAGGGCTGAAAAGCCTCAGCGAGCTGCCTGAACCGGGCAGAACAATAACTTTGGCCAGCGCCCAGGCTGTCAGCGTAGATCTAGGTGTAAGCACTGGCTGATGCCGAGAAAGCCAAAAAGCCGGTGGGATGGAGCTACCCACTCCACCAGAAAGAAGGGGAAATGAATGCAGGAAAACAGCTCAAATGGCAGGAAGGGTAACTCCCCCCTCCCCCCGCACAAAGCACAGCAGCCTTAAAAACTCTCACTCCAGAGTTATGAACCCAGAACATCAGTTAGAGAGCAACCAGGAATGATCGAGCTCGGCGAGGGGGATGGGAAGCTACCACTGAGGAAGCTGGCCTAATTCTCCTGAGTAAATAAAAGACACAGCAGCTCCTCTGAATCAGTGGCAGCCCAGCAGCACCTCTGCAGGCAGACAAAGGAAAGGCCACAGCCCCAAGCAGCTACCTGAGATCAAAACTATATAAATCCAATGAGATGGGAAGAAACCAGCTCAAGAAGAATGAAACCAAAAAAACCAGAACATCACTCCCCCACCATGAGATCACAACTCCTCACCAGCAAGGGAACAAAGCAGGATGGAGAATGAATTTGATGAATTGACAGAAGCAGGCTTCAGAAGGTGGGTAATAACAAATTTCTCTGAGTTAAAGGAACGTGTTCTATCCCAATGCAAAGAAACTAAAATCCTTGAAAGAAGGTTAGACGAAATTCTAACAAGAATAACCAGCTTAGAGAAGAACATAAACAACTTGATGGTGCTGAAAAACACAGCACAAGAACTTCATGAAGCATACACAAGTTTCAATAGCTGAATAGATCAAGCAGAAGAAAAGATATCAGAGATTGAAAATCAACTCAATGAAATAAAATGAGAAGGCAAGAAAAGAGAACAAAGAGTGAAAAGAAATGAACAAAACCTTTAAGAAATATGGGATTACGTGAAAAGACCTAATCTATGCCTGACTGGTGTACTGGAAAATGACAGGGAGAATGAATCTAAGCTGGAAAACACTCTTCAGGATATTATTCAGGAGAACTTCCCCAACCTAGCAAGGCAGGCCAACATTCAAATACAGGAAATATGAAGAACACCACAACTGTACTCCTCTAGAAGAGCAACCCCAAGGCACATAATCCTCAGGTTCACCAGGGTTGAAACGAAGGAAAAAATACTAAGGGAAGCCAGACAGAAAGGTCAGGTCACCCACAAAGGGAAGCATACCAGTGGATCTCTTGGCAGAAACCCTACAAGGCAAAAGAGAGTGGGGGCCAATATTCAGTATCCTTAAAGAAAATAACTTCAACCCAAAATTTCACATACAGCAAAACTAAGCTTCATAAGTGATAGAGAAATGAAATCCTTTACAGACAAGGAATTGCAGAGAGATTTTGTCACTACCAGACATGCCCTACAAGAGCTCCTGAAGGAAGCACTAAACACAGAAAGGAAAAACCAGCACCAGCCACTGCAAAAAAGAACTAAATGGTAAAGACCAATGATGCAATGAAGAAATTACACCAACAAAAAGGCAAAACAACCAACCAGTAATAAAATGGCAGGATCTAATTCACACATAACCATATTAACATTAAATGTAAACAGACTAAAGGACCCAGTCAAAAGACACAGACTAGAAAATTGGATAAAAAGCAAAGAATCATTGGTGTGCTGTATTCAGGAGACCCATCTCACATGCAAAGACACAA
The DNA here is from genome assembly GCA_963574635.1 of Cheracebus regulus. NCBI lineage: Eukaryota > Metazoa > Chordata > Mammalia > Primates > Pitheciidae > Cheracebus > Cheracebus regulus. The sequence continues at coordinate 50,805 of CAUYQU010067641.1, read as the reverse complement.
AATAAAGGGACAGAAGGAGATTTACCAAGCAAATGGAGAGCAAAAAAAAGCAGGGGATGCAATCCTAGCCTCTGATAACATGGACATTAAACCAGCAAAAATCAAAAGAGACAAAGAAGGGTATTAAATAACGGTATATGGATCAATACAACAAGAAGAGCTAACTATTCTAAATATATATGCACCCAATACAGGAGCACCCAGATACATAAAGCAAGTCCTTAATGACCTACAAAGAGACTTAGACTCCTGCACAATAATAGTGGGAGACTTTAACACGTCACTGTCAATATTAGATAGATTAATGAGATAGAAATTCAAAATGGAAATCCAGGACTTGACTTAAGATCTGGACCAAGCAAACCTAATAGACATATACAGAACTCTTGACCCCAAGTCCACAGAATATACATTCTTCTCAGCACCACATCGCACTTACTCTAAAATTGACCATATAATTGGAAGTAAATTACTCCTCATCAAATGCAAAAGAATGGAAATCATAACAAACACTCTCTCAGACCACAGTGCAATCAAATTAGAACTCAGGATTAAGAAACTAACTCAAAACTCCACAACTTCATGGAAAACGAACAACTGGCTCCTGAATGTTGACTGGATAAACAATGAAGGTAGAAATAAAGATGTTCTTCAAAACCAACAAGAATGAAGACACAACATACCAGAATCTCTGGGACACATTTAAAGCAGTGTCTAGAGGGAAATTCCTAGCAATAAATGCCCATGAGAGGATCAAGGAAAGGTCTAAAATCGACACCCTATCATCAGAATTGAAAGAGTTAGTCAAGCAAGATCAAAAAACGCAAAAGCTAGCAGAAGACAAGAAAAAGCTAAGATCAGAGCAGAACTGAAGGAGATAGAGACACAAAACCCCCTTCAAAAGATCAACAAATCGAGAAGCTGTTTTTTTTTTAAAGATCAACAAAATAGATAGACCATTAGCCAGACTAATAAAAAAGAAAAGAGAGAAGAGTCAAATAGATGCAATAAAAAAACGATAGAGGGGAAATAACCACCAATTCCACAGAAATACAACCTACCATCAGAGATTACTACAAACAACTATACACACACAAACTAGTAAATATGGAAGAAATGGATAAATTCCTGGACATTTGCACTCTCCAAAGACTAAACCAGGAAGAGGCTGAATCCCTGAATAGACCAATAGCAAGGGCTGAGTTGAGGTAGCAATTAATATCCTACCAACTAAAAAAAATCCCAGGTCTAGATGGGTTTACAGCCGAATTTTGCCAGACTTACAAAAAGAAGCTGGTTCCATTTCTTCTGAAACTATTCCAAACAATACAAAAAGAGGGAATCCTCCCCAACTCATTTTATGAGACCAACATCAATCTAATACCAAATCCTGGCAGAGACACAACTAAAAAAGAAAACTTCAGGACAATATCCATGATGAACACTGACACAAAAATCTTCAATAAACTACTGGCAAACAGAATGCAACAGCAAATCAAAAGATTATTCATCATGATCAAGTAGGCTTCATCCCAGGGATGCAAGGCTGGTTCAACATGCACATGTCTATAAATGTAATCCATTACATAAACTGAACCAAAGACAAAAACCACATGATTATCTCAATAGATGCAGTGAAGGCCTTTGACAAAATTCAACAGCCATTTATGCTAAAAACCCTCAATAAACTAGGTATCAATGGTACATATCACAAAATTGTAAAAGCTATTTATGACAAACCCACAGCCAATATCATACTGAACGGGCAAAAACTGGAAGCATTCCCTTTGAAATTAGACACAGAACAAGAATGCCCTCTCTCACCACTCCTATTCAATATAGTATTGGAAGTTCTAGCCAGAGCAATCAGGCAAGAAAAAGAAATAAAGGGTATTCAGTTAGGAAAACAGGAAGCCAAACTGTCTCTATTTGCAGATAACATGATTGTATATTTAGAAGACCCCATTGTCTCAGCCCAAAATCTCCTGAAACTGATAAGCAACTTCAGCAAAGTCTCAGGATACAAAATCAGTGTGCAGAAATCACCAATAAGAGACTTAAAGAGATCCAAATCAAGAACAAATTGCCATTCACAATTGCCACAAAGAGAATAAAATACCTAGGAAGACAATTAAAAAGGGTGTAAGGAATCCCTGCAAGAAGAACTATAAACCACTGCTCAATGACATAAGAGAGGATACAAACAGATGAAAAAACATTGCATGCCCATAGTTGGGAATAATTAACATCATGAAAATGGCCATACTGCCCAAAGTGATTTATAGATTCAATGCTATCTTAATCAAGCTACCAATGACCTGCTTCACAGAACTAGAAAAACCCACTTCAAACTTCATATGGAACCAAAAGAGAGCCCACATAGCCAGAACAATCCTAAGCAAAAAGAATAAAGCTGGAGGCATCATGTTACCTGACTTCAAACTATACTACAAGGCCACAGTAATCAAAACAGCATGGTACTGGTACCAAAACAGCATGGTACTGATACCAAAACAGAGACACAGTCCAATGGAACAGAACAGAGGCCTCAGGAGCAACACCACACACCTAAAATCATCTGACCTTTGACAAACCTGAGAAAAACAAGCAATAGGGAAAGGATTCCCTGTTTAATAAATGGTGTTGGGAAAACTGGCTAGCAATGTGCAGAAAGCAGAAACTGGACCCCTTCCGGACACCTTACACTAAAATTAACTCCCGATGGATTAAAGATTTAAACATAAGACCTAACACCATAAAAACCCTAGAAGAAAAACCTAGGCAAAACCATTCAGGACACAGGCATAGGCAAGGACTTCATGACTAAAACACCAAAAGCAATGGCAACAAAAGCCAAAATAGACAAATGGGATCTAATTAAACTCCAGAGCTTCTGTACAGCAAAGAAGACAATCATTCAAGTCAAGCAACAACCAACAAAATGGGGAAAAAAATTGCAATCTACCCATCTGACAAAGGGCTAATATCCAGAATCTACAAAGAACTAAAACTGATTTATAAGAATTAAAAAAAAAAACTCATTCAAAAGTGGGTGAAGCATATGAATGGACCCTTTACAAAAGAAGACATCTATGAGGCCAACAAACATATGAAAAAATGCTCATCATCCCTGGTCATTAGAGAAATGCAAATCAAAACCACATTGAGATACTATCTCACACCAGTTAGAATGGTGATCATTAAAAAATCTGGAGACAACAGGTGCTGGAGAGGATGTGGAGAAATAGGAAGACTTTTACACTGTTGGTGGGAGTGCAAATTAGTTCAAACATTGTGGAAGACAGTGTGGCGATTCCTCAAGGACCTAGAAATAGAAATTCCATTTGACCCAGCAATCTCATTATTGGGTATATACCCAAAGAATTACAAATTATTCTATTATAAAGACACATGCACATGTATGTTCATTGCGACACTGTTTACAGTAGCAAAGACCTGGAACCAACTCAACTGTCCATCAATGTTAGACTGGACAAAGAAAATGTGGCACATATACACCATGGAATACTATGCAGCCATAAAAAACGATGAGTTCATGTGCTTTGCAGGGTCCTGGATGAATCTGGAAACCATCATTCTCAGAAAGCTGACAAAAGAACAGAAAACCAAGCACCACATGTTATGACTCATAGGTGGATGTTGAACAATTAGAACATGTGGACACAGGGAGGGGAGCATCACACACTTCAGTCAGTTGTGGGGGCCAGGGGAGGGACAGCAGGTGGTGGGGAGGGTGGGGAGGGATAATGAGGGGAGAAATACCAGATATAGGTGATGGGAAAATGAAGACAGCAAACCACCTTGCCATGTATGTACCTATGGAACAATCCTGCATGATCTGCACATGTATCCCAGAACCTAAAGTACAATAAAAAGAAGAAGAAAGAAGAAAGAAAAAAAAGAAGAAAGAAGAAGAAGAAAGAAGGAAAAAGAAGAAGAAGGAGAAGGAGAAGAAGAAGGAGAAGAAGAAGAAAGAGAAGAAGAAGATGAAGAAGAAGAAAGAAGAAACAAGAATGGAGAGAAGAAGAAGAAAAGAAGAAAGAAGAAAAAGAAGAAGAAGAAAAGAAGAGGAAGAAGAAGAGAAGAAAGAAGAAGAAGAACAAAGAGGAAGAAGAGGAAGAAGAAAAGAAGAAGAAGAAAGAAGAAAGAATAAGAAGAAAAGAAAAAGAAGAAGAAAGAAGAAGAAGAAAAGAAGAAGAAGAAGTAGTGGAGAAAGGAAGAAAGACAAAGGAGTGGGAAGAAAAGAAGAGACAGATAAGATGAAGAACAGGGAGGAGAAGGAAAATCAGAAGGAGGAAAAGAAGGAGTTGAAGGATCAGAGGAGAAATTTGTGTTGCCAGGATTAAAAACTATCTTTTCTCCTCTTATTGTTTTCACAGGTACTGACCTCAGCCTTCAGTATTTCCAGATATCACTGTTTTTTCACACCAAAGTTCTATCTACGATAGTGTTCTAAAATACCAAGAAGTATGTTATTTTGCAGTATATCTGTCACCCCAGAAGTACAAAATCCAAAGATGTGTGTGTGTGTGTGTGTGTGTGTGTGTGTTTTACATGTTTCTGTACTAGCTTTCTCATGGTCAGTAGTAATGAAACTGACCTCTACCTCTGAAATTTGGATAGTCACATTTTTAGAAATGACTAAAGACTGAGTAGACTAAATAAACAAGTAAATAGATTTTATCTAAATTTGATTTTCTATTAATATAATTCCATAAAATTGTGTCAAAATTATTTTATTCAACTGAAGTTATGAAAATGTATTAGTGATATTGATCAGTCAAAAAGCAATATTTTTCATATCAAAAATTTCATGTATTTGATCTTTGTTCAACAACTACAATGAACAATTAAATGTATGCCATGATGTTAAATTATATAACTGTCATGAGTTATTTGAAACAGAAGGGAGTCCTTTTTTTATTGAAGTATAGTTAATACAAGACATTTTAAGAGTGACATATATGTAAGGTGTACAGTGTGATTATAATATACATACATATTGTGAAATGATTACCACAACCAAGTTAATTAACACATCCATACCTCACATAGTTACCATTGTATATGTATGTGTATGGTGAGAACACTGAAGTTCTACTCTTAGTAAATATCAAGTAAACAATACAGTATTATTAACAATAGTCACCACACTGTACCTTAGGTAACCAGGAGTTATTCATCTTATAACTGAAAGTTTGTGCCCTTTTACCAACATCTCCCCATCCTCTCCTCACCTAGTCCCTGACAACCACCATTCTGCTCACTTTCAGGAGTGCTGACTGCAGTACAGAATGTCAATGTCAGTCACAATAAGAATTATGTTCTTTATATTAAAACAGTATGTTTTCACAGATGGCAAAGATAGTACTACTTAATAGCATGACAGCTATAGCACACAAGGAAGAGTAATAGTAGACAGCCCAAGTTTATGAGGACATTATTAGGGTGATTTAAGGGTTAAGAAACCTCTGAGAAGCTAATGATCAATAACAGTCAGTATTTATATTGATTAATCATGTATAAAACCGATGGTAAAGTATTTGAAGGCCATGCTATGAAATATATCCACTGGGTATCAGAAGTATCATTAAAATTAGGAGAAAGATGAAGTTGAGGCTGGTCTGATTTATGCTATTTAAACCTATTATGTTCCAACATTAATGATTGATTTCAGAATTAAAAAGGTCATAAATATATATTAAAATTATAGTTATTAATAACTCCTCAGCTTTCTAACAAAAGAATGCAGAGTTCTTGACTTGTATTTGCAATTGTTATTCTTAAAATGTGTATTAGGATAAACAAAACTTGTGGCATAAAAATGAGATTATATGTGAGACAATTGGCTTGTGCTGTGGGAAAAAAACATATAAATTTATTTCTGTTAGTCAGTGTCATCAAATACATCAAATGTTACCTTTTTTGGTATTAGAGGAGGCCTATGAAAAAAAAAAGCTCTCAAAAAACCAGTATATTTATTATATTCATCAGTAAATTATAAGTTATATATATCTTTCACAACACAAAAATATTTTTGTCAAATATTTCCTCACACATACTATACCTGTTTATTTCCTTTAAAACTTTTATCTTAAAAAATACATTTTTATTCACCTAATTAATTCAATTCAGGAAACAACATGTAAGTGAATTTCTGTCATTAGGATGATATAGTTCTAGTTTTCTTCATGATTTTCCAAAAGATGACTGTATATTATATCTCATATTCTTTACAATATTTATCAATACAGAAATTTTATTTACCTACTTTTGAGTATGTATAGAAATCATGGTTTTATTTCTGTTGTATACTGATGCAATCACCAACCTGTGAGTTCTAACATAACTGTCCAACACATTTAAGCTTAGGTCTCTTTAGGACCTTAAAAAAAGCAAATAAAATGCAGAAACCCTCTAACTTTGGATAACCTTATGTTCTGCTTGCTTACAAATCATAGTGAACATCATTGCTGGGAACCAGGTAGGCAGAACTAATATCTTACAGTTCTCAAAAATAAAACTCTGAATACTATGTTAAATATATTTCCTACTCTTGCACATGTGAGTAAGGTCAGATCCAGCCCAGTGTCAAGATGTCCTAGCCAGAAATCTCTCCTCATCTCTAAAATTTTGTCATGAAAGTTATGTTTTTTCTATAGATGGTAATCCCCAGATGGATTTTATATATTTTAACTGTAGCTGAAAATTTGGTCTTTAAACATTCACTCAAAGTTTTGTGGTGATATCTTCATGTTGACATGCTATATCATGAAAATATGTACAAACATGGTATTTATCAAAATTAACATTAAACTATACAGATTATATAATGTGAATGCAATAGTTGAACTTACTACTGAAGCATGCATTCACCTATATGGAAATTTTCTTAACTGTCTCAAAACTCTTTCTGTGAGGTATGCAGTACAGCAACTGAAGACAGGGGTCTTCTCTTTGGAGACTCAGTAAGATTTGTTGCCTCTCTTATGTCCTCTTTTGATTCTACATAAACATTGACTGAGTCATCTCTAACCTTGGCTTTCATCTTCTTATCAAACCTTTCAGAATACCAATGATCAGCTCCTCTACATAAGTTTTCTTTAACTATGGCCTTTGTCCTACACTGTTTTCTACAGAGGGACACACCATACCCTCCTTTGATTCCTCTTAATCACCTGTCTCCATCTGTTCTGAAACTTCTGGGGACAGTCTGTATAGCTGAGGACCCTGCTGACACAGGGTTTTTTTTGGTGCCACTTCAGCCAGAGACCTCTATGGCTGGCAACAACCCTGTCCAGGCCTCACTCAGGCCCTGGGCTTGCTGAAGGAGGTACCCCACCCAATTGGCTGGCAGGCTGCACTTAGGCTTGCGCTCCTACACAGATACGATGCTCACCACAGGATCTGCACTCAACCTGCAGCTGGGCCATATGTGCTATGACCTGCTTCTGCCTTGGTCACTGCACTAGTGTCTGGACAAGAGGAATGCAGCAGCACCCAAACAAGCATGGCAGTGACCCAAAAACTCCAAAGGGAGTGTTACAGCATGCTAACAGCCCTTTCAGTCCTGCTGTCTGCAGTCCAATGAACAGGGTACCCCCTGTTCATGTGGCACCCAGTGACTCCCTCTCCCATTGCTTGGTAAGCAGAAAGGAGAGTGCTACAGGGTTACAACTTTGTTTGCTCTCACCATTCAGCTGGCCTTGAGTTCTTGTCCCATGTCCAAGAAGAATGAGATTATGCTTACAGCCAGAAGGCAAGCAAGGCAAAGAGTTTCACTGATTGACAAAACAGTTTTCAGTGAAGAGGGAGACCCGAGTTGGGCTGCCAACTTACCCAAAATCAGGTAGTCTCCACCCCAACTCAAAGGCAGGTAGTCCCAAAGTGTGGTTGAGTCTGGAGTTTTTGTGGGCTGAGAATAAGGGATTGTTGTTGGTCAGTTTGTGAGTGTGCAAAAAAAAAAAAAAAAAAAGTCACCACTCAAAGATGGGCACAACAGTGTAAAAAACCTAGTTAGGGAACCCTGAGTAGTAATATGTAAAATAGGTGAAGGGTGGGGATCAATCAGAGGAAAGCACACCAAATGGGAAGAGAGGTTCTTCATCTGGTCCATGGATTTACTCAAGACATGTAGCTTGGTTTTCCAGCTTTAACTGCCTGGTTTGAAGGTGGGTTTCTTTGGGAACCCACTCTTGTCTACCTAGGGATTTGTTTGCCTCCTGATATTATCACTATTGAGGCTCATTTTCTTTCACTGGATCCCAACTCTGACCTACTTTCCCTCATCTTGTTTCTGATGCTTTTTATACACTGCCTTCAAAATTACTTCCCCCATATTATACTCACCATCATCACAAACTCTTGCAGCTGCCAGAGGCCACGTTACCATTGGCATTATATTTTTACTCACATTTTTTACACACAAGCTGATGTCTCTATTTTTTCTTAATTCAGAGCCCACCTTGACAGTGATCTCTTATAATCCTTCACTATTTCTCCTTTATGATGCACCACAGGCTTTCTTGTGTCTTTCAACAGGGTCTCATCTACCACCATATCCTCTATACCCCTGGATTTTCCCTTTGTATCTTCCAACAACAGACATCTCCTTGTCACTAGATACCTGCTTGCCACTGGACCCTAATACAAATTTATTTTATTTCTTCCTTACCACTGGGCACCCCTCTGGCATCAGTGCTTTTCTTTTTTTAGCTGGAAATCCCATTCTTTTACTAAACCAGCACTTCAGGAGGCTGTTTTTAATTTCTCTCAAAATTTTCCACTACATCCTGGTCCATCAGGACTCTGTGCCAATCTCTATTATTACTGTAGTAGTTTCTTTCATTGATGAGATAACAGAAGCAACTGAAATATCACCTTCAAAGGAATCTTATCCAACACTAGTGGATCCTGGCTAAAAGGATCCAAGCATCTCTGGCACTAATGCAACCCTGAGAAAAAATAATAGAAACATTTGTTGTTAAGAACCAAAGTGGCAAGAATATAAAACAGATAGGGTTGAGATACGCAGAAATTTTCCCTGTAAATGTCTCAGCAAATTTCCAGTTAGAGAATGACCTGATGAATGCCTGAAGGATAACTTAGGAAGAATCCAAAAGATAGTCTATTCATAGGCCAAGAAGGCAACCTTAAGAAAGTTCTATGGGAGACAAAGCTGACTAGATAAGTAACTCAGGGCTTGACTCAGGGAGTGCTATATCAAAGAGCTATAGAGAGAAATTAGAGCAGAAGCATTTAGAAAATACCCTGAAAGTACCCCTGAGCCATTAATATGCTTGATAGTACCTCTAGCTCTGGTTTGTTTTTGCTAGAAATGGAAGTACATAATTTTCAAAAATGGTTTTTGCACACTAGAAAAGTATTACAGAACAAATTTGAAGTATACAGGTAAGCTCCCAACTTCAAACAATATTTGAATGCATGTTATATAAACCAGTGCTCTTCCCTTGACACTTAGATGTTTTCCTTTCCTTTTTTTGTACTGTATGACTTCATATAACATCTTTATGTAAATTGTACTAGCTAATATATTGTCTTATTATATATAGTAAGTTCACAAACACAGAATATTGTAACACTATAATTGTGGTGTGTAAACTACTTGTATCTTGAGTAGAAAGACTAAGAGATGCATATATCAAAAATAACTACAACAACATTATAAAATATAGATAGTAAAACAAGGTAAATAGAAACCAAAAAAAGTTTAAAAAAAGGGGGGACAGATAAAATTAAAATGTAGAGTTTTTATTAGTTTTCTCTTTGCTTGTTTGTTAGTTCATTTGATTATTTTTGCAATCAGTGTTATTCTGTCATCAGTTTAAAATAATGGATTATAAAATGTTCTTTGCAAGGCACATGATAAGCTCAAATCAAAAATCCAGCAACAGATTCACAAAAAAATAAAAAGCAAGAAAGTTCATCATATCAGCAGATGACTAGAAAAAATCACCTTCACATAAAGGAAGATAGGAAAGAAAGAAGAAAGGAAGAGAAGTCCACAGCACAACCAGAAAACAAATAACAAAATAGCAAGAGTAATTCATTAACCAATAATAATATTGAATGTAAATGGACTAAATAAACTCTCCAATGAGAAGACATAGAGGAGCTGAATAGATTTAAAAAACAAAGAAAGAGAGAGAAAAAAAAAGAAAGAGAGAGAGAAAAAAGAAAGCGAGCGAGCTTTTCCTTTCCAACTTAGACCCAGCAGAATGGCTCCCTCAAAGAAAGATGGAAAGAAGAAAAAGGTCCATTCTACCATCAGTGAGGTGGTGACCCAAGAATCATCAACATATCAACATTTACAAGTGTTTCCATAAAGTGGGCTTCAAGAAGCATGCCCCTTGGGCACTCAAAGAGATTTGAAATTTGTCATAAAGGAGATGGGAATTCCAGATGTGCTCATTGATACCATGCTTAACAAAGCTGTCTGGGTCAAAATAATAAGGAATGTCCTATACCGAATCTGTGCAGTTATCAAGAAAATATAATGAGGATGAAGATTCACCAAATAAGCTTTATACATTGATTACCTATGTACCTGTTACCATTTTCAAAGGTCTACAGTCAATGTGGATGAGAACTAATCGCTGATCATCAAATAAATCAAATAAAGTAATAAAATTGCCTTCAAATAAAAAAAAAACTCGATAATCTGTTACCTACAGGAAACACACTTCACTTATATACATGGATTGAAATTAGAGGAAATAAAAGGTATTTTGTGCCAGTGAAAACCAAAGAAGAGCAAGAGTAGCTATGCATATATCAGCAAAAATGCAAGTAAGACAAAATCAATTAAAAGGGACAAAGAAAGTTATTATATAATCATAAAGAGGTCAATTCAGCAAGAAGATGTAATATTTTAAATATAAATACATATATATATATGTGTGTGCGTGTGTGTGTGTGTGTGTGTGTGTGTGTGTGTGTGTACCTAACACTGGAATACCTAGATAGATATAGAGAGCAAATATTATTAGAGCTTAAGAAAGAGGTAGATTCAAGTACAATAATAGCTAGAAACTTCAACACTCCACATTCAGCATTGGACAGATCATCAAGACAGAAAATCAATGAAGAAACATCAGACTTAATCTGCAGTACAGAACAAATGGACCTAATAGATATTTACAGAACATTTCATACAACTGCTGCAGAATACACATTATTCTCCTTAGCATATTGATTCTTCTGAAGGACAAGTCATATATTAGGACACAAATCAAATCTTTAAAATTGCAAAAACACTGAAATCATATAAAAGATCTTCACTGACCACAATGGAATAAAACTATAAGTCCATAAAAAGAGGAACTTTGAAAATTATACAAACACATCAAAAACAAGCAATATGTTCCTGAATGATCAGTGGGTTGATGAGCAAACCAAAAATAAATTTAAAAATTTGTTAAAACAAATGAAAATGAAAACACATGCCAAAACCAATAGGATACAGCAAAAGCATTACTAAGAAGAAAGTTTATAGTTATAAATGCCTACACCAATGAAGAAAAACTTTAAATAAACAGTATAATCATACATCTTAAAGAACTAGAAGAGCAAGAAGAAACCAAACCCAAAATCAGTAGATTAAAATAAAAATAAAGATCAGAGCATAAAACACTGTAATTGAAACAAAAAATTAAAAAGATAAATGAAATGGTAATTTTTTTGAAAAGTTAATCAAAATTGACTTTTTGTCAAACTAAGAAAATAAGAGAGAAGACCCAAATAAATAAAAGTATAGATTAAAAAGGAGACATTACAATTGGTACTGCAGACATTCAAAGGATCATTAGTAGCTACTAAGAGCAACTATATGTCAATAAAAATCTAGAAGAAAAGGACAAATTTCCAGACACATACAACTTACCAAGATTGAACTAGGAAGAAATCCAAAACATGAATAAACAAATAACAAGTAATATGATTGAAGTTATAATATAAACTCTCCCAGTAAGGAAAAGCCTATGCTATGGCTTCACTGCTGAATTCTACCAAATATTTAAAGAATAATTAATACCATTTCTATTCAAACTATTCCAAAAACTAGAGGAGGAAGAAATACTTCCAACTCATTCTACAAGGCCAGTATTACCCTGATATCAAAATCAGAGAAACATCAAAATAAGAGAACTATAGGCTAATAGCTCCCATAAATATTAATTCAAACACCCTCAACAAAATATAGCAAGCCAAATTCAACAATATATTTCAAAGATCATTCATCGTGACCAAGTGGGATTTATCCCTGGGATGCAAGGATGGTTCAACATATGCAACTATATCAATGTAATACATTATAGTAACAGAATGAAGGAAATCATATGATCATTTTAATTGAGACTGAAAAAGCATTTGATAAAATTTAAAATCTCTTTATTATCAAAATCCTCAAATTACTAGGTACAGAAGGAACATACCTCAATTCAATAAACGCCATCCATGACTGTGACATATGCACAGCTAGTATCATACCGAATGGGGAAAAGCTGAAAGACTTTATCCTAAGAACTGAAACATGATGAGTTGCCCACATTCACCACTACAATTCAACATTGTTCTGGATGTCCTAGCTGGAGCAATTGGACAAGAGAAGGATATAAAAGGCATCCATGTTGAAAAGAAAATAGATTAACCTAGTTTGGAAATACTATAATCTTATATTTGGAAAAAAGCTAAAGACTGCATCACAAATTTCTTAAAACTAATTAACAAATCCAGTAAAGTTGCAGAATACAAAATCAACAACGAAATCAGTAGCATTTCTATATACCTATAAGGAACATTCTGAAAAAGAAATCAAAATTTACAGTAGCCAAAAATAAAATAAAATACCAAGGAATTAACTTAACAAAATATGTGAAAGATCACTATAATGAAAACTATAAATCACTGACAAAGAAAACAGAAGAGATACAAAAAGTAGAAAGATATATATCAACATATACATATGTATATATCATTTCCAGACCAGTCTTCTCTACAAATATATATATGTATAAATATATAAATATATATACATGTATATTTGTATATCAACATATATATACATCATATCCCGACCAGCCTTCTATACAAATATATATGTGTATATATATGTATATATGTACATATTTCTATGTATATATTCACATAGAAGGCTGGTCTGCATATGAGATATATATATATGTTGATATATATAAACAGATATATATCAAAATCAGGTAACATTTTGATATATATTTTGATATATATAAACAGATATATATCAAAATCAGATAAACATTATTTTTTAATTAACACAACCCTTATTTCACACCATAGACAATAGTTAACTCAAAATAGACCTTAGCTAAACATAAAACCAATATATATAAACAGATATATATATATATATAAACAATATATATAAACAGATATATATCAACATATATATATATCTCAACAACAAAAACAAAATGTTTGCTTGTATTTTGATTAGAATTGAAATAAATGTATATTTCAAATTGGGAAGAATTGATATCTTTACAATATATCATATATACAAATACAGATTTGTGTATATATATATATTTGTATAGCAGGCTGGTCTGGAACTCCTGGCTCCAACCAGTCCTCGTACTTCATCCTTCCAAAGTATTGCTGTTACAGGGTGAATTACCAGCTTGGCCTCCTGACATATTTTGTAGAAGTAGACAAGGTAATTTAAAAATTCATATGGAAATGCAAAAAAACTGTAGTGTTCACACAGGGAGGGGAGCATCACACACTGGGGTCTGTTGGTGGGGAATAGGGGAAGGACAGCGGTGGGTAGGGAGGTTGGGGAGGGATAACAGGGGGAGAAATGCCAAATATAGGTGACGGGGGGATGGAGGCAGCAAACCACATTGCCATGTACGTACCAATACAAAAATCCTGCATATTTTGCACATGTACCCCAGAACATAAAGTGTAATAATAAATATATAAATAATAAATAAATAAGAACTGTAGTGTTCAAAGAAAATGTAAAGGACAAAGTTAGAATAGATAAGAAAACCTGTTTTTAAATACAAACTTAGAAGGATGAGAATACCTGTTTTTGAAACCTGTAATAAAGCTACTCTAATGAAGATTGTTGATGTTGACATATATGTAAGTAGGTTAGTAGGAGAGAATAGAGTATAGAAATTGACTCACACATACATGGAAAACTGATTTTTAAAAACAATCAAAGGCAATTCTATGGATAATGGATGGTTATCACAAGAAATAATGATAAAAACCACTGGAGATAAACATTATTTTTTAATTAACACAACCCTTATTTCACACCATATACAATAGTTAACTCAAAATAGACCTTAGCTAAACATAAAACCAAATATGATACATATTTTAATAGAAAAATTAGGATTAACTTTTTCTGACCAAGATTTAGATGATTTTTTAAATTATTATTATTATTGTTACATTTTGAGACAGAGTCTCACTCTGCACCCAGGCTTGAGTACAGTGGTGCAAAATCTCAGCTCACTGCAACCTCTATCTCCCAGGTTCAAGCGATACTTGAGCCTCAGCCTCTTAAATGCTGGGATCACAGGTGCGCACCACCATGCCAGGTAATTTTTCTATTTTTAGTGGAGACAGGGTTTCACCATTTTGACCAGGCTTGTCTTGAACTCCTGACCTCAACTGATCCATTCTCCTCAGCCTCTCAAAGTGCTAGGTTTATAGGCGTGAGCCACCACATCTAACCTAGATGGTGAGTTTTGATTATACAAAAAGCAGGATTTATAAGAGAACAAATTAATAAACTGGTCTTTATCAAAATGTGTCCATATTCTTTGAAAACTACTGTTAAGAGAATAAAGACAATTTATAAACTGTAAAATAAATATTTTTAAATAAATATATGTGATAATATGCTTGTATCTAGAATATATAAAGAACTCTTAGATGGGCACAGTGGCTCATGCCTGTAATCCCACTTTGGGAGGCCCAGGCAGAGGATCACTTGAGCTCAGGAATTCTAGACCAGGCTGGACAACATGGCAAGGCCTCATCTCTACAGAATATTTAAAAATTAGCTATGCATGGTGGTATGCACCTGTAGTCCCAGCTACTAAGGAGGCTGAGGTGGGAGGATCACTTCAGCTCTGGTGGTCGAGGCTGCAGTGAGCTGCGATTATGACGCTGTACTCCAGCCTGGCCTGGGTGACAAAGTGAGACCCTATCTCAAATTTTAAAAAGGGAGCTCTCAACTAAATGAGAAACCAACAACTCACTAAGAAATTAGGTAAGAAGAAATATAGCTAGCAAATCAACACATGGTAGAGTTTACTAGGCTTGATTGTGTTGCTTATGTCAATAACACGCATATGGAAAAAAATAATTAAAGGAGAGCTCTTCCAAAATAAAGATTTTTCTTTTAGTCTTATAGGTGAGAAATACATGGAACAGAGCTATAGATACCTACTCAGATTCATCAACATGTAATAAGAATGATAAATAAACCTAACTTTGTTACCCAGTGAGATTTGGGGCATATTTGTTACTCTGTAAATATACAGAATATAAGGAGTCTGTATTTTCATTTGATATTCATTTCCTCTAATATAGTGGCTCTTAACCAGGAATGATTTTGTTCACCTGGGGACATTTGCTAACGCCTGGAAATATTTTTGTTTGCCACAACTAACGAGGTATTACTGCCATCTAGTGTTAGGGACCAGGATGCAGCTACAATGCCCAGAGCCACCTCTCATGGCAATAATTTAGCCCAAAATGTGAAAACTACTGAGATCACACTGCTTTAGTGGATGCTGTTTGTACCCCATTCAGAACCCCATTATTGGCTGATGCATCCATGCTCTAGTTGCCGTGAGCATTAGCTGATAACGATGCTTCTTAATGGGTCTCTTCTCCAGATAATTGAATCTAGATAAATTGGAACCACCTTCCAGGAAGGCTACATACCACATTATCCCATCCCACTTCAGATAATGTCCAATAACTGACTAATATATGAGGACAAATTGTCTTTCCTTTTTTCCATCTGAAGTGGGAAGCAACTCTGTGGCTGTTTATCTTTAGCTGACACTAAATTCTTAGGTTTATCTATTGTCCCATTATGCCCCCTTGCTCTCCTTCCCTTGAGAATACTCCCACGATAAATCACTTCAACAAGAATATCTTCTTCAGGTTCTTTTTTCTAAAGAATTTGATGGAGGACCATATTGTATGGCCCTGGGAAGCAGATTCAACAAATGGAATTCTGGAGATGAATCACCTTCAAGTCAGATGCTAATGAGGACTTCAACACTGTCAGTAGAGAACTAACAGTTGTTTCTATGCTTTTTATTGAGATTGCTAAGACCTTCATCTCTAGTGACCTGATGTAAGTTGAAAGGAATGTGTAGTAACATGTGCATTTTCTCTGGCATTTTAAGAGTTTGGAGTAAATAATATCTACAAAAATCATAGAATTATGTAGCTACTCTGAATTGGCATTGATTTCATGAAGAGAGGAAATGACAGATAATGTTCTATTAATGTACATCTAAAAGCAACGTAAGAGTCATAAAGAGACAAAAAACAGACACCAATTTAAGCATGGATCTTCACTGTAAGAGAAGAAAATGTTGCATAATTCTGAATTTCAACTTAGACAAATCTTCTACTTGAAAATCAGGCAACTAACAATGTAGCAGTGGAACCCGAAGGCTTGGATTATAGACATACGTGCAACTGCATTTGAGAAAGTTGAATGTTCAGATTCCCTTATGCCAAAAGGAATATTATTTTCTAAATAGAATTTTTTCAGCCACAAAGTACTTCTATATTAATAAAAAAAAGTTTTTAAACTCCAAGTTTGTTAAATTGTTTAAACATTCTATTTCAACTTAGATAGTAAACTTCAGTTTATTAATTAGGTCAGTGAGATGGGTAATTTATGAATTGGTTCATTAATTTGTGTATGAATTTATGATTGATTTAGTTTTGATATGAAAGAAATGACGTTTCAGAGCTGAACATATACATTTTCTTTAGAGAAAATTATGTTATTGCAAATTTAAAACATTTGGAAAGTCATTCAATTGATTAGAACATGTAGATATACCAGTCAATGAATATTTTCAAATATAGTTAAAAACTCCTAGCCATTGATAACCTACAGGTCATGTTTGGCAGGCTTCCAAAATAACCTGCCTGCAGGAGGTCTTATGATTAATTCATGGCTTAAATCCTGTTCCTGAATAGATAATCTCATTGTGAATCCCTCAAACTGTTGATGTACTGATTAATAAATAACCTCCTGACATTGAAAATGATTTCTATTTATTTCTGGATTAGGAAGTTTTACTGATTCATTTCTGAATCTTGAAGTTTTACAGATTCATTTCTGAATCTTGAAGTTTTACTGAATGTCTTATATAGAACATTTTACCCTGTATGTTGTAATCTGTAGCCAAGGGTTCTAATCTCTGTGTTGTACCCTTCAATAAACAGGACAGCTACATTCTAAGAAGTCCTCCTTGCTTCTTTTTCCTTCTTTAAACTTTTTCATTGTTATGATTTGGCTGTATCCCTACTCAAATCTCAAACTGTAGTTCCCATAATTCCCATGTATCATGGAGGGACCTGGTGTGAGTTAATTAAATCATGGTGGTGGATCTTTCTTATGTTGTTCTTATGACAGTGAATAAGTCTCATGAGATCTGATGGATTTCATAAAGCGGAGTTCCCCTGCACATGCTCTCTTTCTCTTGCCTGCTGCTAAGTAAGACGTGACTTTGCTCCTCCTCACCTTCTGCCGTGATTGTGAGGCTTCCCCAGTCATGTGAAACTATAAGACCATTAAATCCCTTTTTCTTTATAAATTACCTAGTCTCAGGTATGTGTTTATTAGCATTAGCAGCATGAGAACAGACTAATACATCTATAAAAGTCTTCCAACTTAGACTCTGGAACACTCCCAATTTTGCCAGTGTGTTTTCCCAGGTCAGTCCTTATATTTGGCATCCAATAAACCTTTATCAAATTATCTCTGCCTCAATACCCTTAATTTTCATCAATATTACCTATATTAGTAACTTTTTGCTTCATAAAATTTTAGCCCAGAATTTTGTGGTTAAAAAACATTTATTACCTCATTATTTCTATATGTAAGGAATTAAATGGAGCTTCAGTGGAGTCTCTGCTTGAAAATTCACTCCCACACTTTCACTGTCTGTTATGGCAGCTACCTATTCCAATATCAAAATGGCATCTGTCACATGTTGCTGTGTAATAAATTAACCTAAATCTCTGCATCAGGGGTCAGCTGGGGCTGTAGACATCCTAAGGCTGGACTGGGAAAGAATCAGCTTTCAAGTTCTCTCAACTAGTTGTTGGTAATGTTTAGTTCCTTCCTGGCTGATGGCCAGAGGCTTCCCTCACCACTCACGATATGGCAGCTGGCTTTACTGAAGATCATGAGAGATACAAGAGAGATGGAGATTAGAGTAAGTTAAAACAAGACAGAGACACAATATTTTGTATCCAAATCTTAGAGGTACCATCTCGTTAATTTTGCCATATTATGGCATAATTACCAAGAGGAAAGGATAGTCTATTCATTGGAAGTTCAGAATCTGCCTATTACAGTTTTCCTCTGATAACCAATAATTTATGCCCCTTCCACATGAAAAAGCCATTCAGTTCCTCTCAAACCTCTACAAAGTTATTATCCCATCACATTATGTCAAAGTCTATCATTTCATTATCTAATCCAGATATGGCTAAATCTCCTATAGAATTTGTCTAATTTTTTTAAATCTGTGAAAATGAAGAAACAAAAAAGACAAGTTATTTGACCCTCAAAATCTCACCCCCACTTAATACACAATTCTTAAACATATATAACTGCTATAAACACACTTATGTTCAAAACTGGAGAAAAATGGAGGGTAATGAGAACTCATTGGTCTGAAGCAATTGTGAAATCCATCTGAAGAAATGTTGAAAATGTGAATAGGTTTCAAGGCCTCGGGATAATTCACCATAGCCCTTGGCTCCGCCCTCTGGACTCTTCTCACTGCCCTCCTAGTCATCTCTTCTTTCTCACACGTGAGTTTGTAGCTCACTAGGTGCTGACTCAGCTCCCTGCCAGTAGAAAGTTGGTGGTGCCAAAGCCTTAATTCTATAATAACCTTTCTCCCTTTTAGTCAAATCTGACTGTGTTTCTGCAGATACAGTTTTCTCAAAAACTTTATGGCCTTCTAAAATGTCACAGGGGTTTATTCCATTAAATATATATATATACCTACAAATATTTTCTAGGTAATCTTTTCTTCATTTTGAGTTTTTGCTGAGATGACTAAGAAATGAAGCTCTTTGGTTTCTTCCGTTTGATTCAAAGTATCTGTGAAGCACAATTTTAACCTTTCTAAAGAGTCCTTTGTATGACGGTAATCTTCATATATATATTTGAATAAAAAGTTTTCTAGCCATAATTTTGGATTATGTAAACCACATTGTCATGGTGGCTTAAAAGCAATTTCTTATTTAAGCATCTTTTCTTTTCTGGAGAAAATAAGAATTTTCAAATCATCAAGTTTAGCTCTTCTTCATTTAAAAATTATTTCCTACTTTCACTTTTTTCTACTTGCATTATGAAACACTTTAAACTCTACTTTGGATCTCCTTTGTCACATCATCAAGTTTTTTTAGGCAATGTTTTGATTTCCACATAACTGCAGATGACAATGTTGCAGATTTTTTTTCTTTTTTTCTGCAGCCACGTAACAAAGATACCCTTTTCTTCAGTTTTCAACAACATGCTTTTACTTTATTTAGAACTCTTACTGTTAAAGTTTGCAAAGCCTAGATTTCTGTTAACAGTCTGTCCAAAGCAAGTTAATGATTCTCTAACATGTTCCTCAACATCTTTCATCCTTTGCCCACTACCTGGCTCATGTTTTATTGTTAGGACACCACCCTACTTTCAGTATCAAAATGACATCTGTTATCTGTTTTTCTGTAACAAATTACCCGCAAACCTAGTAGCATTTCCCTACAACATGTATTACCTCACATTTTTTCTAGGTTAGGAATTCAGGTGCAGCTTAACTGGGTCTTCTGATTCGAGGTGTCTAAAGACTGTAATTGTGAAATCCCTCAGGGCTTTAGTTATCTTAAGTTTCAACTACTACTAAATAATCCACTTTCAAGCTCATTCAAATGGTTGTTGACACAATCTTTCACAAGCTGCTTGTTTGAGGCCACCTTCAGTTGTTGGCATGTTGGCTTTTTAATTTGCAGCTCACTGTAAATTAGATGATCTGATAGATCAAGAAGAGTGAAAAGAGTGTGAGCAAGTCTAAGGTCACAGTCTTCTGGGAGTTTATGTTAGAAGTGGTATCCCATCTCCTTTATTTGTTAGAAGTAAATGAATAGGTCCAGGCCATGCAAGGGGTCACATAAGGCCATGAATATCTTGAAGTAAGGATCCCCGGGAATCATTTCAGGAGCCAACAAATACAAAACCATAAACACTTTGTTTATAAACTGTTTAGAGAAAGCAGCCATTTAATATCATTCCATGGAGTTATGCAGAGATATGATACATAGTTGTTCAAATGACACCATTTATAATCATGAAACTAAAAATTCATTAATGTGCTTATTGTTTATCTTTCTACTGATGAAAAAAGCAAAGTAAGAATGATGAGCAGAACTTAAGTTCTAAAATGTATTGAGATTTTCAACGAAAGAAAAAGAACATTTAGAATGTATACAGATTCAAGGTAATTTGATTTCATGAAATACCAAAGCAAATTTTACTCTCACCACTCAACTTTTTACTTTCCTTTCCCCAAAAAGATAGAGTTTCAATACCTATTAAGATGAAAGATAAAGCCATCAATCAAGTAATCCCAGGCCTTTCCTTATTTGGAAAAAGTGTTTTAACCATTTTACTTCTTTACCATTGTTTGAGTGCTAGCATATGTGAGATAGTTTAATAGATGCATAAAAATGATAAAATGAAAGTTCAGAAATATTTTTATTTGTATTAGGTCTAAAGGTATACACTGGAAGGATACACAATAACTTTTGAAATTGTGGTTATTTATCCAGAGAAGGGAAAGAAGGAAGTAAAAAGTATAAGGAATGTATTTTTATGTTTCTGCACAAGTAGGGACCTCTGAGAAAATATTACTAAAATTTGATGCCTGGACAAAAAGATAAGCTTTAGATATTAATTATGACTGAATAGACCCTGAAAACTCCAGAGAGAGTTTATGTGTTACATTTCAAGGGAGAAAGAATACTGGATCCATAAAGTCTTTCTTTGTTTTTAACTCTGGAGATGATGGTTTATTTTTCCCCTGAAGAGATTTATTTACTTCCCTAAACATGAGAACTCATGATTCTTCCCAATACATTTTTCAAGGATACTCTTTCAGATGGTAAGAGCAACATCTCCCTATCTGTCCTCTGTAAATATGAAGTTTTTTTTCTTTTAAGATTTTCTTGACTACAGCAGCCCTCCTTACTGGAGGATGACATCTGGTTCTCATTGTGTCATCCCAGGGGTAAGAAGAAGGGCAAAAGGAAATCAGTGCAATTATTCACTGTTAAGTAAATGGTAATCTCTTTTGCTTCAGAAACTTTATGTTTGCATTTAGAATTGATATGGTTGGGCTCTGTGACTCCACCTATATCTCATCTTGAATTATAATCCCTATGTGTTGGGGGAGGGACCTGGTGGGAGGCAATTGGATCATTGGGGCAGTTTCCCCATGTTATTTTCTTAATAGTGAGTGAGTTCCCAGGAAATCTGATGGTTTTATGTGACAGTTCCCCCTGCATTCTCTCTCTCATCTGCTGCCATGTAAGATGGGCCTTGCTTCCCCTTTACCTTCTATCATGATTGTAAGTTTCCTAAGGCCTCTCCAGCCATGTGGAACGGTGAGTCAATTAAACCTCTTTTTTTTCATAAATTACTCATTCTCAGGTATTCTTTAGACCAGTGTGAAAATCGAGCAACACAAGAATATTAATAAATATAAATATATGAATATGCTCAGACAGAAGTATACACAGGCATTTCAATTATATAGGTGGTGTTTTTTTTTACAAGATGATGCCTGAAATAAATATAACAAAATATTAACATGTTTAAAATTCATTGAGTATACAGTGATTGCTACATAGTCTCATGATTTTGAAATTAGCAAATAAAAATAATTTTGGTCAATATTTGGGAAGTGTTCAGAGGGAAAATAGAATAAAAAATTAAAAACAAAGAAAGTTTTGACCTTCACACATATTCTTTCATAGTGGATATATCAAGACAGTAATTTCAGTTCAAAGTATATAAAGGAGTTGTCTGCTTTTCAAGAGAGTAAGAGGAACTGCCTTGTACTTACATCCTTCTGGGAAAGAATTCACACAGTATTTAATATTCTGATTTGAGGACAGCTTTCTTGAAAGACTATAATTTTAATTAATAATGCTTTTATAAAATGATTACACTTTTCTAAACAAGTCTGATTTAAAAACTGTTCTTAGAATTAATTTTAAAGGTTTCAAATAGATGATTTTTGCTGTAAGGATAATATTGTCTTATAAAACTGGCAGAGAGGTCAAGTGAGTGTGCACTCAGGCAATTTATATGTCACATAATGCTCATGGAATTAAAAAATCTTTATTAAATAACTGTAAGGGATCATAGACTTCCATTTGCAGCAGATGACAGTGCTGATTTCCTAGTGAGAACATCTCCAGATTGGGAGAACTGCCCTTGAATAGTTTAATTACTAATCCCGTGTAGCCATAGTCTATCTATTAATTACTTAAACTGCTCCCAAATCCTATCACCAGTCATTATTTTTAATTTTAATGTGATTGGAGATTTACCTATGGGGATCTATTAAAGAAAAAGAAAAATTTAATCACATAGCTCAGTGGTTCTTAAGTCAGTGGTCAGCATACCCAGTGAATCCTTAACTAATACACTCAGTCAGAAATGATAGAATATGAAAGTTTATTTGAATCACTAAAAATAAATCAAGATACATATAGTACAGTAGTCACACTGTGTGGCTTAGTGATATAATTGAGGACATGGAATCTTTTTATATATTTATTCTACTTCACTGTGCTAGTGTATATTCACATGTTTAACATCTGATGGTCTCCTGGTGGCCTTTTCCTTTGCTGCTTTAAATCCTACATTTGTATTACAGATAGAGAATTGAAAAGAGAGGCAAATGAATATTAAATCAAGATTAAAGGGAAACCTTTCTAAATATCCTATTTAACTTCATTAGTTATGAATGTGTCATATGATTTTCCTAGCTATAGAGGAATCTGAGAAAGATAATATTTTTGGCTGAGAATATTGCTGCATTGTGAAAATTTGAGGTTCTATTATTAAGAAAGAGGAGGAAATTAATATTGGATAAGCAATACAATGATATGAAATAAAATAATTATCTTCTCTGAGTCATGGTAAATTTTGATTATAGAAAATGAATCTCATTTTAAAAGTTACAAAAATCTTTGGAAGGCAGTCCTTGAGAGTGGACTCAGGGAAGACACAGGTGCTGGGCTGAAGCAGGAGAAAGCTGGGAATCCTGCATGGAGTTACTCTGTACCAGGACTTGTTCCTGGCCCCCAGTGACTCCACGGGAAGGAATGGGTTGAGTAGGTATGGAGGGTCACAATCTCACCACAGATATCCGGAATTCTCTTAGGAGGAGACCACACCCCAAGACCCTAGGGACACTTGAGCTGACAGAGAAAGCAGCTTAGAGAGATGGTAGAAGCAGAACTTTAGCTGGTGCAGAGTCCAGCACATTTTGTGCAGGGGAACACAGCCAGGGATGCCCATTCCCCAAGGCTGGCTTTGTTCTTCTAGGAGACTTGAGCCTTAGGGAACTGTTGGACCTAAACAGAGTAGAATGATCTTGCCCATCAGACAGGGCCAGTCCTACCTATGGTGGCCTCTTTTGTGGCCCAGGCCTTATCATGCCTGTTTGCACACTAGCCTCAGACGTTCAGGTGGAGTGCTTCCCAGGGACCCTCATCATAACTTCTGTGCTGGCAGACCATGCCTGACCCTTATAGAACTCCAATAAAGTGCTCCCCACTGACACACAGCAGCCTACCTGCACCATTCCTCTGTTGCAGCCTCCCCTGTGTCACTTTGCCAGCACACCATCACCCACAGCCACCAGTCACATCACTTTGCCAGCATGCATGCATGTAGGCAGACTTCACCTTGTCTCTCCTACCAGTGCATGTGTACATGTACACCCCACAGTGCCACTGCTGCAGATGCAAACACACCCCCATCACACCTCTGTTGCCAAGATGAATATACTCAGAGTAGAGCAGCCTCATCCCCCACCCTGGGCCACTACTGATGCTTGTGTGAACACAGAGAATGCTAGCCCTGTGCTTGCCAGTGCCCCACTCCCACACTGATGCTGCCGCTACCCCTAAAAAGTGAGCATAGATGCCAGAATCCCTGCTTCGCTTGCACCGTGTCGCCACCACAACAAATGCCCGCAGGTAGTCCAGCACACCTGGGTTTGCCAGCAATCCACCCAACCAACAAATGTGCACCAAGCAATGCTGCCACTGCGGCCAGGACTTGTAAACAAGCACGGATCCTTCTGTCACAGCCAAACAAAGCATTCTGGCTGGTACCACCCATCAGTGTTGTGATCAATGGTACCAGAACACCTACCCCTTCTAGTGCAGTAGGTTCCTAATCTGGAGGGACCAGAGACAAAAGCTGAGGGCACGACACCAGCTTTCAGAGATAGCACACACAGCTCAAGAGTACTGAGCTTAGCCTGGGCCCCCAGAAATCTTCCAGAAATGCAGTCAGTTAACTGAACCCATGGTATACAATCCTAAACAAAAAGAACAAACCTGGAGGCATTGTGCCACTTCACTTCAAACTATACTACAAGGCTACAGCAACAAAAACAAAATGGTACTGGTACCAAAACAGATATATAGACCAATGGAACAGAATAGAGACCTCAGAAATAATGCCACACATCTGTAACTATCTATTCTTTGACAAACCTGTTGAAATCAAGCAATGGGGAAAGGATTCCCTATTTAATAAATGGTGTTGGGAACACTGGCTAGCCATATACAGAAAACTGAAACTGGACCCCTTCCTTACACCTTATACAAAAATAAACTCAAGATGGATTAAAGACTTAAACATAAGACCTAAAACCATAAAAACTCTAGAAGGAAAACTAGGCAACACCATTCAGGACATAGGCATGGTCAAAGACCTTATAACTAAAACATCAAAAGCAATGGCAACAAAAGCCAAAATTGACAAATGGGATCTAATTACCTAAAGAGCTTCTGCACAGCAAAAGACACTATCATCAGAGTGAACAGTCAATGAACAGAATGGGAGAAAATTTTTACAATCTATCCATCTTACAAAGGGCTAATATCCAGAATCTGCAAAGGACCTAAACAAATTTACAAGAAAAAACCAACCCCATCAAAAAGTGGGCAAAAGATATGAACAGACACTTCTCAAAAGAAGATATTTATGCAGCCAACAAACATATGAAAAAAATCTCATCTTCATTGGTCATTAGAGAAACACAAATCAAAACCACAATCAAATACCATCTCACACCAGTTAGAATGGTGATCATTACAAAGTCAGGAAACAACAGATGCTGGAGAGGTTGTGGAGAAATAGGAACACTTTTACACTGTCAATGGGAGTGTAAATTAATTCAACCATTGTGGAAGACAGTGTGGCGATTCCTCAAGGATCTAGAACCAGAAATACCATTTGACCCAGCAATCCCATTACTGGGTATATATCCAAAGGATTATAAATCATTCCACTATAAAGACACATGCACAGGTATGTTTTTTTGCAGCACTATTCACAATAGCAAAGACTTGGAACCAACCCAAATGCCCAATAAATGAAAGACTGGATAAAGAAAATGTGGCACATATATACCATGAAATACTATGCAGACATAAAAAATGATGAGTTTGTGTCCTTTTTAGGGACAGGGATGAAGCTGGAAACCATCATTCTCAGCAAACTGACACAAGAACAGAAAAATCAAACACTGCATGTTCATGTTCTCACTCATAGGTGGGTATTGAACAATGAGAACACATGGACACAGGGAGGGGAGCATCACACACTCAGGTCTGTTGAGGGGGCCAGGGGAGGGACAGCAGGGGGTAGGGAGGTTCGGGTGGGATAACATGGGGAGAAATGCCAGATAGTGATGGGGGGATGGAGGCAGCAAACCACCTTGCCATGTATGTACCCATGCAACAATCCTGCATGATCTGCACATGTATCCCAGAACCTAAAGTACAATAAAAAAATAGATTAAAGCTTTAATATAATTTACATTAGCACACAAAGGAGAACAACTACAAAATTTCATTTTGCTATAGATAAATCATAAATAAAATATTTTCTCTTTTTTTTGTTAAAGAATCAAAAGGCATAAAGCTATTCTTTTAACAGGTCATTAATGATGCAAAAACCGTCTTATTAAATTTTCACAATAACCAGTAAAAGGAATAGGCCAGAAATTGATAATTCAAAATACGATGTTTCTACACACTGAACTGAAACAGCCTTAGGTCTCTATGACATTGTCCTCACTACCCCTCTCTAGTACCGAGTCCTCTCTCTCTCCAAAAGCATGGGATGAAATTGTTCTCTGAAGTTCCCTTATCTAAAGTCTAGACCTACCAAAGAAGAAACAATTACATCTGCTTTCTTCCTTGAGTTTTCATTAGCTGAACTCCTATCACTGAAAGACTTGAAGCCTGTAAATACACCTGGAAAGTCTTGTCACAAACCATTGTTTGCTGCAGACTCAACACACTTTGCCCTAGACCATTCTGTATTCTTCAAGCTAATTGAATTCCCATAATAATCATTTACTACCCCCACAAAATCATCATCATTTTCCTATCTTCCTTTCTCTTAAGAGAAGAGTATATAACCATGTGTCATCCAACCCATGGTGAGGTAATTACTGATTCCTCACCCGCTATTGTGCCTGCTAATAAATGTGTATGCCATTTCTCCTACTAATCTGCCTTTTTTTAAGTTGATTTTTCAGTGAACCATCTGAGAATGACAGTTTTCCCTTCACCCAAGGATTAAATCTTCAAAATAACCAATACAATAAATCGGTCAGTTGTTTCCATCTTTATTTTTTAGAAAAAAAATTAAAACTCTACATGGCTAAATAATTGCCTAATTCACAGAAGCCTTATAAATGGACAAAGAAGGGACCAGAAACCAGCCTCCTGATACTAAATTCTAAATTCAGTGCTTTAAATATAGCTTGCAGAAAAAATTTAATGACATCTCACCTGTGTCTTCCTGTTGATTCCAAAATTATATATGAAAATGAAGACTCATTCAAATGTATAAAAATAAGAAAATATTTCCTTTTTCTCAGAGTACTTTTTGAATATTCTAATTGTTCATTTGAATACAAAGTATCTTTTGTACAAAAAGAACATTTCACTTTTAGCTTTTATGTGTTGAAAACAGACAAACACAGGTCAATAAAATGTTAGTGAAAGATTTCAAACTCTTATTTCAAATACTGCTTCTTCAATTGATTTGCTTAATTGCCTCATGGAAATAGTCTAACACATTTGTATTTGTTTCCTCATTTTTAAAACTGGAAGTAAAGTGTTTATTTTCTTACCTCACATGGGCATTATATAAAATAGTCAACTGAAATAAGCAGGTAAATAAATGTTCTGATTAGCTAGTTGCTTCTGTAAATTAGAGAACTGACTGATCAAGCTTACTAACATTTACTAAAAAAAAAATAGAATTGACAGAAAATTTTACAGGTTTATTGTAAGTTATTTTAGTAAATTTAAACTTTATTTACCAAAATAAATAAATACCAAATTGTATTTACTCTTAAGAAAGAATTTTCTTTGGTATGTGTAGTGAGTTTTATGAAGATCATAACCAAAAAAATTATTTGAAATTTTTTTTTATTATGAACTCTTGCAGGTAATCATGGAATATTAACTCATGGTACTAAAATGTACCTTGCATTTCCTAGAATGCTACCACCTTCTTATGTTTAACTCTCTTCTTTGTACATGATATTCATCAAAGTATACAAAATATACAGGTTATAAGCTAAAGCTCAGCAAGTAATCAGAAAGTTAATACACACTATGTTAATAAGTCAAAAATAAAACCTTTCTAAAATTACGCTCAAACCTCTTTTTAATCCACATTACCTACTTCTTTCCCAGAGTAGAATTGCTAGATAAAATATAAAATGTGATAATTTGTTATATATCTAGATGAATTTTCATTATGTGAAATTCAAATTTTACTGAGCATCCTGCATTTTCTCTTCTAAATTTAAAAACTCCCTTAAAAGTAACCTCTTCTACCTAATTATAATATAAATTATTTCCCCTTAAAGGTTTTATGTACAATGAAATAAATATATTGTGAACACTTCTGTGTCTGATTTCTTTCACTCTTCATTATGTTTTTGAATTTTACCTATTGTACTTCATAACTGTAGTGTATTCTATTTGTCTGAATATTTTCAAGTATTATCTTCATTATATTATTTATGAGCATTTAAACAGTGCCAAGTTAGCACAATTATAATAAATGCAGAATTAACATTCTTATACTTATCTCTCAGCGCTCATGTAGATACACTTTTATTGACTATATATTTTGAAATGAAATTGCTATACTACAGAGAACACATATATTCAACTTTAGTCAAAATTTACAAATATTTATCCTGAATAGAGCTGTGCCAACTTACATTTGTAATAGAAGAATATGGAGCATTTATTTCTCCATATTCTTGGTATTATCAGTCTTAATTTTAACTATCCATGTAGGAGTAAAGTGGTATTATTGCACCATCACTTCAATTTGCATTTCTCTGATTTCTAATAAGGCTGAGAACACACTCATATTGTTTAAGGCTATTTGAATATCCCTTTTGTTAAGTGCCCTTCAAATGCACTGTCAGTATTTTCTATTGTTATGTCTTTCTTTTATAGTTCTAAAAGGGCTTATGTTAGTTTTTTTCCTTTAAATACCTATTTACTGTAGTTTCATAGCAAAATTGATATTTGCGTAGCAGCTTCTACATCCTCGCTTTGTATTTTTTATTGAGATTTTTTTTTTTCCTTTTGCTGGTTTTCAATTTCACATTTTTATGAAAACACTTTCCTGGGTATTGTTAAGGGTTGTAAATAAATACATAAATAAATTAGGAATAAACTGACATTAGTAAGAGCATTTTAGTCAATGACATAGTAATAATCTTCATTTCTTTAAGTCTTAACAGCAGACAGAAAAATGGCCAATCACGGATATCCACACCATAATTCTTGGAATAGAAGAATAAGTTAGTTTTTGTGGCAAAAGGTCTTTGCCAATGAAATGTATTTAAGGATCTTGAGATGGAGAGATTATTTTAGATTATGAATATGGGCCCAACATATCATCAGGATCCTAATAAGAGGGTAGGAAGAAGATAAAGGTCAGAGAGTAGATACTACACTGCTGTTTTTAGAAATGAAAGTTGGAGCCCTAAGTCAAAAAATGAAAGAAGCCTCTAGAAGCAAGAAAAGGTGAGACAATTTACTAGCCTCTAGAACCTCTAGAATCAACAAAGTTATGCCAAAATCTTGAATTTTAGACATTCTATTTTCAGAACTATAAGATAATAAATTTGCATTTTTTAAGCCACTAAGTATATGGTAATTTGTAATAGCAGAAATAAGAAACAGATATAGATACTGGGGGTGGGGGTGTTACTGTATTACATGACTGAAATGTGAAAGTAGCCTTGGAATTGAGAAATGAAGAAAAGATGAAAAAAAATTGAAGAGTATAAAAGAAAAACCTAGATTGCCTTGAACATACTTTAAGTAAAATCTGGTTGTTAAAAAGCTGCAAGTCAGGATGTAGAAGGAGGTGAAGAGCACAGTAGAGAGAACTACGACAAGGGAGGCCGGAGAGTTTATGTCAGAGTAATGCAGCGTGAACAGAAATTGAAGTGCCAATGTTGGTTCTGAAGATAAATGAAGGTGCCGTGAGCCAAGGAATACAGGTGACCTGAAGAATATGGAAAAGGCAAGGAAACAGATTCCAAACTTAAGCCTCCGGAAGACAAGCAGCTGTGTAGACACCTTGATTTTAATCCAGTGGAACTCCTTTTGGAATTCAGATCTTCAGAATTGTTGCTACAACAGCAACAAAAAATTAATGTATATCTTCTTAACATTCTCTAAATATTTTATAATTAGCTCCATAGAGGTCTTAAAATTTTCCAAAGTATTTTAAGGTTATTATAAGGAACATCTTAGCTTTATTTTCTTTTCTGTTAAGATTGTATACATATAGAATTAACTTGTCTATGTTGGCCTTTTTTTTCCCGCAGTAAACTTGCTAAATACATATATTACTTGATAATTACTTTTTAATTTTTACAAGCCTAATAATGGCATTATTTATTCTTTTCCAGTGCTGGGATTTATTTTTATTTTTTGTCTCCTAACACTATGCTATCACCTTGAGTACCATGTTGGAAACAAGTGGTAGTTACTGTTTTTCTTGTTGTTTTGTTTTTTTAAAAAAAAAAAAAAAAAAAAAAGGAAAATTTAACACTGTACAGTAAAGTATAATGCTTGATGTAAGTTTTTTAAAACTCCCCTTTATCTTAGTAAGCAAACTTTTTATCCACAGACAATATGGTTATTTGTGTAGAAAATTCTAAGGCATACACATTAAATATTCCAGAACTAATGTCTGTGAATTAGCCAGTTCAAGGACTATAAGGCCAACTGAATTAGCCAGTTCAAGGGCTATAAAGCCAATATGCAAGTCAATGGTATATACACCTAGCTCCCAGATCTTGGTTTCAAATACCATTCTCCAATAAAAGAAAACAGAACTTCTTAAAAAATAACTGATTCTAGGACTGAAAACAAAAAGTATATAGAAGATGAGCCTGGAGCATCTTGTAGTGCCACAAATAAAAGTAAGGAAGTATTCAAACTAACGAATACCACCCTGATAATGCAAGTGTGTCAGATGGACACAGAGCCAAAACTGAAACAATGTAAGCAAAAACTAAATAAGTAAAATACATAGTATAGGATTATAAACCAAAGTGCAAAATCAATGTGATTGAGTCCATATTGATATAAATACCTGAGTGAATAAGTAAATATAGATGAGAAGAGACAAATCTCCCATACAGAGGAATTCAAAACCATTTGTGTTCACACTTTACTCTCCTGGAGGTGAAATATAATTCCCTACTCCTTAAATATGGGCTGTGTATAGTGACTTCCTTCCCAAGGGTTTGATGTGGAAAGGAGGGGAGAAAAGACTAACTTTACACTCAGAAAACTTTTTAAACACTATTTCAGTGAAGTGAACAAAGTGCTATCAGTGAAAGATGAACAAATCCAGACACTAGCTTAAGTTGTAAGGACAGATTTCAATTGGTAATTTACTATTCACTGAAAAGAGGTTTCAGTGTGGACTGAACACATCTTAGATTTGTTCAGAGGTCACAGGATATTCTAAAGTGAGAATGAGAGAGTAAAGGGAGGGTGCAAAAAGTTCTCAGTAAAGCCAAGAAATTGAAAAAATAAATTATGAAGAGTTGGTTAGTGTAAATTATGATTAGGCCAGTTTTGTTTATTAGCTGGCAAAAAATTACGGCAGTTAGGATTCTATCCTCCCACAGAGATTGGGAAACAGAGCCCCTATCCCTCCTGGTTGATTACATTAAAAAATGGCTTTCAGGCCCCCAAGGAAGACATTTCTGAGTTGTAGGAGACACATATGCATTTGAAAAGTACAGAGGAAAGATTCTCATTTAAGTCATTTTTAGTATTTGATGTAAGAAGAGTGGTTGGGGTGTATAGTCAGATGTTGGCTAGAAGAAACAATAAATTTTTTTGCAGCTGTGGAGACAAAAATGACTCCATCTTGGAGCTAATCCACCTTGCTGACTTCTGATTAGCCCTATCTCTGGGAATGCCTCCTCGTTTCTACTTTATTTACTTACTGTCTTTGGTGTAAAAATATGTCAACCTTAATGTTATCACACAGTATAGGCTATCATGCACATAGCATTCTTTCCTGTTCCAGAGGGTTGTCAGGGTCACCACCTGCAGGGGTCTGTTGTGCAGAACCTGACTCAGCAACGGATGAATAATGTACACTCTAATACAGAGTACAGTGGAAGAGTGAGCTGCGGTGTCCGGGCCACTCACTGGAAGGAGCTAATGGCAGCTGGCCTGGAGCAGCCCCTACTCTAGGCTTTTATTTAGCATATGAAAACACAAGGGTCTAAGGAAAACACCATTAGAGGGTAATTAACTTCTGAGTAGAAAGTAGTTAAACACCCAGGGATGATCAAAGGTTTTGCCAATGGAGGTGGGGGTAAACAGTCTTATCTGGAGAAACTTCTTTTACAATTTCTAGTATTTACTGTCCTCATGCCCTGGGGTAAGAACCAGTTACTTTCCACCCATTCAATCATTACAAGCTATGTAAACCTCTGGCCTTCCAAAAAGGTTTGGGACTATTCCCTAAAACTATCTCTAATATTTTTCCTTTAATACTTTTCCCACCACCCCTGAGTGAACCCCCACAGAGGGTTGCCTTTAATTGTTTTGCTAGAGCAAGTATATTCTTCCCCTTTGGGATATAAGCACTGCGTCTGGGGAGCAATGGTGCAGAGATCTACCTGCCACACAGCCACACAACTTCACCTTTCTGACAGCAAGTTCCCTCAATAAAACCACCAATACCAACAAACTGGATTTATCTGCCCCTCCTTCCTTGTTGTTGTTGGTTATTTATTTATTTATTTATTTATTGACTCCTTGGGCATTTGAAGGTTACTTGGCATATATGACCTTTTCAGGGAAGAGCAGATTTAAGCTTTCTCAAGCAGGCACTTTAAAGAATTTAGGGTAATCCTAGACATGCAGTCTCCCACTGTTAGAGACTATGTTAGTCTATGCCTTTTAAAGTAAAATGAGAAGGTGGGTGAAATCATTTGTGTTTAGAATCTAATTTTTATAGTTCAACCTTAGTCAGATGTAAGGCTCAGGGGAGTTTGACTAGTTTGGTTAAGGAAAGAATCTTTGTCATATCAACAGTGATGTCATGTTTATAGTAAAACATTTGCTCTATATGTTATGAATAAAAAAATAGCACTTTACCTACATGGACTTTCTCCCAAACCCATAACCTCCATCTAATCAGGAAAAAAGAAAAAAAATAAATCCTAATAGCGAAACATTCTATAAAATACCTGATGAGTGGTACTCCTCAATGCTGTCAGGGTCATCAAAAACAAAGAAAATTTAAAAAGCAATTACAACCACAAGGAGACTAAGGGAACATGACAGCTAAATGTAGTGTAGTATCTTGGTTGGAATCTGGAAGCAGAGAAAAAAACATTAGGTGAAACCTAAGAAAATCTTAATAAAGTATGAATTTTGTCTAATAGTGTATCACTATTGGCTCATTAATTCAAAAAAATGTATGATACTAATGCAGAGTGCTATTAATAGGAAAAACTGGTTGAGGGATATATGGGAACTCTAAAATTATCTTTTAATTTTCTCTATAAGTCTAAAACTGTTCTAAAAATAAATATTTATATAAAAACCAACTATATATATCAACTAACAATGAAAAATTAGAAAATATGAAAGAACAATACCATTTATAATTATATCAAAGACTGATATTTTTCATTTGGCCTGTGAGAGTTCTCAAAGATATAGAACATTCTCCACAAATTTGTGTATATCCTTACACCAAAGCCATACTAATTGTCTCTGTATCAATCCAATTTTAGTATATGATTACCAAATTACATGACTTTATTTCTTATATCTCTAATATCTATAGTGATGTCTCTTAAGATCTTTTTTTTTGCTATATAAGCATTTAAAACATGTACTTCCCTTGCATAAGCTATATTGCATATTTTGATATGTAAGATATATCAATATTTTTATCAATCAATTGTTAGAAAAAATCTGTAACTTTGTGATTTTTCTTTAACCCAATAGTTATTCAGAATTGTTTTCTGAACTTTCTAGATATCTTACTAACTGATTTCTAATTCAATTATATTTTTACCAAAATAGTATTTTGTACGGTTTCAATATTTAAAACATGTTAAGTGTGTGTGTTTAATGTCACAGTATATAGTCTGAGTGGTGAATATTCCATCTGCACACACAAAATTAAACACACTGCTTTTACTGAGTATAGTATTCTAATGTTAATTATATCCCTTTAGTTAACAGTTCAGGTTTCAATATTCTTACATAGAGAGGGGTGTTGAAGTCTCAAAATATAATTTTGTATTTGTCTGTGTTCATTTTCAGTTCTGACAGTTGTTGTTTCTCATATCTTTTTCAGCTTGTCATATCAACCCTGAGTGAGAGAGAGATGTTGACATTTCTAATTACAGTTGCTGATTTGTCTATTTCTCCTTTTGTTTTAAAAATATTGTTTAATGTAGGTTGATGTTCTCTTAGATGCACATGCATTTACAATTATTATGTACTACTGAGGAAGTGTACACTTTAATATCATTACATATGTTTTTAACTTTCAAAATATTCCTCATTCTAGTTTCTAGTTTGGCTTATAATAATATAGTAACTACACACTTCTTATAACTAGTGTTTTTACAATCTCTTCTTATATCTTTCTAGTTTTAAACTATCTCTGTGTTGTATATTTCCTGTAATAGAATATAACTGAATTTTGTTTTTAAAAATCAAATCTGACAATTTCTTCCCTTTAATTGGAGTGTTTAGAACATTTACTTTTAATGTAATGAGAATATGTCCATTATTTTATTTGTGGGTTTTTTTTTTTTGTTCCATCTGTTCATCATAGGTTTTATTTTTTATGCTACTCTGACTGAATCAATAATTCTTATGGCTTAATTTTACCTCCACTATTAGCTGTCAGCTATGCCTCTTAGTGGTTTTTTTTTTTTTTTTTTTTTGATTGTCCTAGAGTTTCAAATAATCTTTATCACAGTCTATATTTTAAAATACTACATCAATCAATAATATGAAAACTTTGAAACTGTATACATTCCTTTGTATAGTAAATTTTAGTTTTGACTATTTAAAAATACATACTAGTATTATTTTTGCCTTAAAATTAAATGTAAGAAAGTTCTTTTATTTACTTATAAATTTATCATTTTTGAATTTTTTATTATATCTTTACATATAAGTTTTTATTTAG
This sequence comes from Cheracebus regulus, assembly GCA_963574635.1. Taxonomy (NCBI): domain Eukaryota; kingdom Metazoa; phylum Chordata; class Mammalia; order Primates; family Pitheciidae; genus Cheracebus; species Cheracebus regulus. Next base: position 15,440 of record CAUYQU010067641.1, on the reverse strand, counting down.
TATAATTTTTCTTCAGTCTGAAAAAATTTAACATTTCTTATTGCAAAAAACTTCTGGTAATAAATTCTCTCAGCTTAAGTTTGTCTGGAAAATATTTTATTTTATCTTAATTTTTAAAGAGTCTTTTTGTACATAATACTCTAATGTTTTTAAAAATTGTTATTTGCATTCTTTAATTCAAGCTATTTGTTGCTTACTTGCATTATTTCTGCCAAGAAATTATTCAATTTTTAAATTTTTTATTTTCATATGTATTTTTGCCTATTTTTAAATTTTGCACTATTTTTGCACAAGTTAATTGAATATTATAGGTTTTATAAAAATTTGTGTGGTATGGTTTTCACTGTACTTATCCTATTCAGGATCTGTTGAGAAAATTAGATGTATGAGTTTGTAGTTCTTATTAAATTTTCAAAATGGCCATTATTTTCTCGTTTTTTTGTCTCTGCCCTATTTCTCATAAACTTGTTACACATTAGACTGTCCTATAATGCTCCCTGTCACTGATGTTTGATTTATTTTCATTTTAGGCTTTTCCTTCTGCAGTGCTTCTGTTTAAATGATGCTTGTGGGTATAGCTTTAAATTTACTGAACTCTTTTTCACTACACCTTATCTACTGTTAATCGCATCTCTTTTTTCATTCTTTTTCAGATAATGTATTTTTAGCTCCAGAAATTGTATGGTTCATTTTCAGTAGTTTCCTTTTTCTTACTCACTGTATTTTTAACTTATGTAGTCTATTTGTAGCATTTATAATAGGTGTTTAAGTTCTTTTCTACGCTTCATATGATATCTGTCAGTTCCAAATCTATGTGTATTGATTTTTATCTTGGTTGTGAATCAAAAGTTTCTGCTTCTCATGCATTAGGAATATAGATTTGATGAATTATAAATTTTATGCTTTTTAGTGTCTCAATATTGTGTTTTCTCAATGATTACTGAGTTTATCTTAACTCATTGATAACCTAGTCATGGATTAGCTTGATCCTTTTTAGTTGATTTTAAGCTTGTTAAGGTTGGTCTAAGAAAGGCTTTACTCTGGAGCTAACTCAGCCTTTCTACTAGGATCAGATATTTATGAGTTCTATGAGTTTTCAACATTTTCTCTGTACTTTGATTTTCAGCAAAGAAACAATACAATCAATGGAAAATTTTTTAAAACTTTTCTCAAAAATGGTGCAGGAAAAAAAAATGAACCTCAACTATTGATTCTATACATATAAAAGTTAATTCAAGATAGATAATAGGCTGAAAAGTAAAAGACTTATAACAATTCTGTAAACAAGTATATTAGAATACATATCCTTATAAACTTAGGCAAGATTTTCATAAGTAAAATAGCCAAAAAAGTTTTGACCATAAATGAAAAAAAGATGATTTGTAATTAAAAGAAAAAAAATTATCAAAAGATAGCATCGAGAAAATGAATCAGCAAACTTCAGCATAGAATAATTTGCTGTATGTATGTAACTAATATGTATAATATGTGCTGTATGAACATACAGATATTTGTATTTCAAAGAACTCATGTGCAGAAGGCATAGAAATCTGAATAAGCCAACAATAAAAAGGCAGGCAATATAACAAACACAATGGTCAAAAGTCTTGAATGGAATAAGATATATTCTTAAGAAATAAGATATATAGGTCAAAAAACACATGAAAAGCATTATTGATCAAAAGAAGAGTGCAAATTAAAACCACTTTCTGATCCTTTTTCTCACTCATTAGAATTACTACAACAAAAGGAATGATGAGTCCAACAATTATGCTGAGCATCTTATCATGGAATTACTGGCAATTTATGTACTTTTTTGGAGTATATTTTCAATTGTTTTGCCAAATATATGTGTTTCTATTTCTGGACTATTTGAATAATTTATTGAGTTTTTCATCTTTTAAGATAATTCCCCTGTGTTATGAGTATTCCCATCTCTACCAGGGATGAATACAGCTGTGAGAATCTTTTAAGGAAGCCTTGCAACTTTATGAAATTGAGTTAATTTTAAATCCTTTGCTTCTGTAACTCTCTTATGTATTGAAAAGATATCTGATGGTTTAGCTTCTAGCTTGTTATCATTGTTAGGCTGGAGGCATCTGTCTCTGGTGATTTTCTACATCCTCATCATAAGTGAAAGACTGAAAGTATGTTTTTGAATCTATAGTGAGTCTTGCAAAAGTGTATTATCAGGAAAGAAGAGTAGCACAAAAAAACATATAGACCTTTTTTTCCTGTAGTCTAAGATTGTATACCATATGTATACATTTTTACTTTAAAGATAAAAAGTTTTATTAAATATAGTAAGCATATTACAATATTGTAGTTTTGTAATAAAAAATATTACAATATTGTAATACACTTACTATATTTAATAAAACTTTTTATCTTTAAAGTAAAAATGTATTACAATATTGTACATTTACTATATTTAATAAAACGTTTTATCTTTAAAGTAAAAAACAAATGAGAATAATTAAATTCCACATTTATTATATATTTATACCTATATTTTAGAGATAAAATAATTTATTATCATGAGAAAGCAATGTGTTTTCAAATTGTCATTGGTAAACTTCTGTTTGCAAATTCTGAACGTGCCTATGTTGTACATATAAGCTTCTTTACCCATAAGAAATGTGTGTGGGCACTACACTTATGGTTGTTAGTCAAGAAAATATATGCTATTATTTGAATAATCTATTCAAAACTTTCATGTAGACATCAAAGAGATCTAAAGAGACATCTTTGCAGCTATGGGGATATTACTAGCCTCCGGTTGAGAGGGGTCGACCCAACCCCTCAACCAGAAAGAATTGTTTTAGAACAATAAAATCATTCATTGTTGTTTGTAGAAGGCAAAGTCTCTAATAGTATTAATAATAGTGATTTTAGAAATATGTTAAAAATAACAGCAAAGAAGTCATGCTTATATTTAAGAATTCAAATAACAATTTCAGATAATTATTGAGGCAATCCAATTTGGATGAGGGTAGAACTCTAAATATCTTTTCCCCTAAAGTTAAATATCTAGCTCTTTGAGGGTGATCATTTTTAAAATAGATTTTTTAAATACTTCAAATTAAACTTTTTCTATGGAGGTGCTTTTGTAAAGTAGTGCAATTAAGTGGCTGATCATGTAAGGAGGTACAATCATGGGTTTACTAAAAGACAAGAAATGTATCAGCTGTTTCCTGCTGAAAATTTATGGCATTATAGGAGTAGTGAAGTGAATAATGCAAGATAACTTAAATAGAATGAATATTTGAAATATCACATCCCGTAGCTTAAAAAGTAAACCTTAGATATTCTGAGATGCTTTTTCTCTCTTATACAGACCCTCTGTATCTGCAGCCTGTTTTCTGGAAAACAGTTTTTCAGAAATGTTTATTGAGAAAATTAATAAATAACGAATAAAAAATTTACATTTTACACTCCAGTGATAAAATAACTTATTAATGTTTTAGTCTAAACTATACTGAATTTTGCTAGGGCAAGACTGAAGATAGCAACAGTAGATGTAGATATGTAAAGGTGATGGAGATGAGGGAATTGACTGGAAGTCTTATGAAAGATAAAGAGATAGCATCTTGAAAAGTGGTACAGGGAACAAGATGGTAAAATAGATGTTTCCAGTCATCATCCCTCACCACATTAAACAACTATCTACACCCATTAACAACTACCTATACAGAAAAACAAACAAACAACAACAAAAAAACTTTTGTAAGAACCCAAAATCAGGTAAGCACTCATAGTACCTAGTTTTAACTTCATATCATTTAAAGAGGCCTTGTAGAGATAGAAAAAAAACAGTCCTGAATTGCCAACACCACCCTCTTCTACCCTTGGCAGCTGCTGCATGATGCAGAGAGTATTTCTGGGTGCTAGGGAAAGGAGAAGACAGCAATTGTGAGACACTCAACTCAGTGCTGTCCTGTTAGATAAAGGAAAACCAGACCAAACTCAGCTAATGCCCGCCCGTGGAGGGAACCTTTAAACCAGGCCTAGCCAGAGGCAAATCACCAACCCCAGTCGTCCAAACTTAAGTCCCCACAAACCTCACCATCAAGGTGCTTTGTGTCTCCAAGTGGACTTGAAAGGTAGCCTAGGTCATAAGGACTGCAAATCTCAGGTAAGTCCTAGTGCTGAACTAGACCCAGAGACAGTGGACTAGGAGGGCACGTGACATACTGAGATACCAGTTAGGGCAGGCAAGGGAGTGCTGACAACTCCCATTCGCAAGGCTCTCAGTGTGGGCTCCTTCCTTCCACTTGAGGAGAGGAAAGATTGGTGAGGATTTTGTATTGCACCTAGGATACTAGTTCAGCCACAGCAGGATAGGGTGCTGGTCAAATATGAGGTCACCATTCCAGGCCTGAGCTCCCAGATGACTTTTCTAGACACACCCCAGACCAGAAGGGAACATGCTGCCTTGAAGGAAAAGACCCAGGCCTGGTAGCATTTATTACCTGCTAACTGAACAGCTCTTGGGTTCCAAATAACCAGTAGCAATACCCAGGTACTATATCAAGAGCCTTGGGTGAGTCTAAGAGGTTTGCTAGTTTCAAGTACCATCATAGGCACAGAGGGGTAGAGCACCAAGCAGGCTCTTGGAGTCCTCAGTTCTGGGACTTGAATCTTGGACAGCATTTCTGGATTTCCTGTGGGCCAAAAGAAAGTACACTACCCTGAAGGGTGAATCTGAGGCCAGACAGCATTCTCCACAACCTGACTGTAGAGCCCTTCAGCCTTAAGGGAACATCTGCAGTAGTCTTGCAGTACTCTTCATGGCCTGAGATGGGTGAGTGGGTGTGGCTATGAGGTGAAGCTCCTCTGCATTTGGAAAGCAGAGGGAGGAGTGGGAAGGGCTGCACCTTGTGGTTTCAGTGCCAGCTCAGGCCCAGTACAGTATAACACCAGGTAGAATTCTAAAGTTTTGGCTCTGGTCCTTGACTACTGAATGGCACCTCTGGACCCACACAGGGACTAGGGGACCTTGCTGCCCTGAAGTGAAGGACATAAGTCTGGCTGGCCTTGCCACCAGCTGATTGTAGAACCCCAGGGCCTAGACTAAACATAGGTAGTAAGCCTGGAAGTGGTTACATCAGGCCTTACGTGAGACCCACTGTTGTGCTGGCTTCAGGTCTGATCCAGCACAGTGATAGTGGTGGTGGCCACAGTAGTGCTTGTGTAACCTCACCCCCAGCTTTAAGTGGCTCAGAACACACAGAGAGACTCTGGGAAAACGAAGAGAAGAAAACCTGAGTTGCTGCCTGAGAATGTTGCCAGATTTTGTCCAAGACCATTAAGGTAGAACCTCTATAAGTCTGCAAGAACCACAGCTTTATTGGGCATTGGGTGTCCTCTAAAGCAAATGCAGCTTAGATCACAACGCTCAAGTCTATTCAAATAACTGAAAAGAAGTTCCAAGAAGGATGGCTACCAATAAGCCCAGACAGTGAAGAATGCAATAAATACATAACTCTTCAATGTCCAGACAATGAAGAACATTCATTAGCATCAACACCATTTAGGAAAACGTGATCTCAACAAATGAACTAAATAAGGCACCAGGGCCAAGCCTGGAGAAACAAAGATGTTTCAGCCAACTAATTCAAAATAGCTGTATTGAGGAAACTCAAATAAATCCAACATAACACAGAGAAGGAATTCAGAATTCTATCAGATAAATTTAACAAAGAAATTGAAATAATTAAAAAGAATTATGCAGAAATTCTGGAGCATATAATGCAACTGGAATAGTGAAGAATGCATCCGAGTCCATTAATAGCAAAATTAATCAAGTGGATGAAAGAATTAGTGAACTTGAAGACAGCCTATTTGAAAATATACAGTAAGAAGAGACAAAAAAAATTAAAAAACAATGAAGCATACATACAGGATGTAGAAAGTAGCCTCCAAAGGGCAAATATAAGAGCCTTAAAGGGGAGGTAGAGAAAGAGATAAGGTTAGAATGCATATTCAGAGAAATAATGACAGAGAGCTTCCCAAACCTAAAGATATTGATACCAAAATGCAAGAAGCTTATAAAACACCAAGCAGATTCAATCCAAAGAAGACTACCTCAAGGCATTTAATTATTCTCAAAGGTTAAGGATAAGGAAAGAATTCTAAAAGTGGAGGGGGGCAGGCATAAAATGGAGCTCCCATACATCTGGCAGCAGACATTTCAGTGGAAACCTTAAAGGCCAAGAAAAGGTGGCATAATGTATTTAAATCATCGAAGAAAAAAATAATACCTTAGAATAGTATATCTGGTGAAAATATCCTTCAAACATAAGGGAAAATAAAGACTTTCCCAGACAAAGAAAGACTGAGGGATTTCATCAACACCAGAACTGAACTATAAGAAATACTAAAGGGAGTTCTTCAGTTAGAAACTCTGGTAATAGTAAGTACACAGAAAAATGCAAAACATTATAACATTGTAACTGTATGTGTAAACTACTCTTATTGTAAGAAGAAAGACTAAACAATAAACCAATCAAACATAATAATTACAACAATTTTCAAAATATAGTCAGTGCAATAAAATATACACAGAAACAACAGAAAGTTAAAAAGGAGGGACACTAAATTAAGCAATCGATTTTTATTAGGTTTCTTTTTTTTTTGCTTGTTTGTTTATGCAGACAGTGTTTAGTCATTCTCAGGTTAAAGAAATTAATTATAGTATTTCCAAGCCTCTTAGTAACTTCAAGCCAAAAAAAAAAAAGAAATGCAATGGAGGCACAAAAACAAAAAGCCAAATCTAAATCATAGACCAAATACAGTCAACTTTACTAGAGGAAGATAGAAGGAAAGAAAGAAGGAAGACCACAAAACAACCAGAAAGCAAATAACAATATGGCAAAAGTAATTTATTACTTATCAATAATAATATTAAATGTACATGGACTAAACTCTCCAACCAAAATACATAAACACACTTCACCTGTATAGGCACACATAAACTGAAAATAAAGAGATGGAAAAAGATATTCCATGTTAATGGAAAACAAAACAGAGCAAAAGTAGCTATAGTTATATCAGAAAACAAGGATTTCAAGACAAAAACTATAAGAAGAGACAATGATGGTCACTGTATAATGAAAATGTGTCAGTTCAGCAAGAAGATATAATAATTTTAAATATATATGCATCCAACACTGGAGCACCCAGGTATATAAAAGAAATATTATTAGAGCTAAAGAGAGAAAGGCCCCAATACAATAATAACTAGAGATTTCAACATCCCACTTTCATTATTGGACAGATTTTCTAGATAGAAAAATCAATGAATAATCATCAGACTTAATCTCCACTATAGATCTAATTGATCTAATAAATATTTACAGAAAAATTTATCCAATGTCTCAGAATAAACATTTTTTCCTTGGCACATGGATCATTCTCAAGGATAGATCATATATTAGTTCACAAAACAGTCTTAAAATATTAAAAATACTTTAAATAATATTAAGCAACATCTCTGACCAGCATAAAATGAAACTACAAATTAATAACAGAAGAATTTTGGAAACAATAAAAATACATTGAAATTATACAATATGCTTCTGAATGATCAGTAGGTCAAAAAATAAATTAAGGAAGAAATTGAAAAAAAATGAAATAAATGATAATGAAAACACAAGATACCCAAACTTATGGGATACAGCAAAAGCAGTACTCAGGGAAGTTTATAGCTATAAGTGCTTACATCAAAAAAGAGAAAAAAAATTCAAATAAACAACCTAATGATGCATCTTAAAGAACTAGAAAAACAAAAGCAAACAAAATCCAAAATCAGTAGAAGAAAAGAAATAACAAAGATCGGAGCAGAAATAAATGCAACTAATTTTTTTTTAAAGATCAATGAAATAAAAAGCTGATATTTTGAAAGGCTAAACAAAATAGACAAACCTATAGCAAGACCAACTAAGGAAAAAAGAGATAAGATACAAATAGATTAAATCAGAAATATAAAAAGAGAAATAACAACTGATACTGTGGAAATGCAAAGGATAATTAATGGTTACTATGAGCAACTCTATGACAGTAAATTGAAAATCTAGAAAAAATGGACAAGTTCTTACACACATATGATTGACCATGATTGAACTAGGAAGAAATTCAAAATCTGAACAGATCAATATCGCAAGTAATGAGATCAAATTTGTAATAAAACTCTCCCACTAAAGAAAAGTATAGGACCTGATGGCTTCACTGCTGAATTCTATCAAACATTTAAAGAAGAACAAACACCAACCCTACTCAAACTATTCTGAATAATAAGGATGAGGGAATACTTTCCAATTCATTCTATGAGGCTGGTATTACCCTGATACCAAAACCAGACAAAGACACATTAAAAAAAGAAAAATACAGGTAAATATTTCTGATTAATATTGATGTAAATATCTTCAATGAAATACTAGCAAACCGAATTCAACAATACATCAGAAAGACCATTCATCATGACTATGTGGGATTTATTGCTGTTATGCAAGGATGGTTAAATATGTAAATGAATTAGTGTCATCCATCATGTCAACAGAATGAAGGATAAAACCCATATAAACATTTCAGCTGATGCTGAAAAAGCATTTGCCAAAATTAAACATTCCTCATAATAAAAACTCCCCTAAAACTGATGATAGAAGGAACATATCTGGATGTAATAAAAGTCATATGTGACAGACTCACAACTACTATGTTATTCAATGTAGTACTGAAAGTTCTGGCTAGAACAATCAGACAAGAGAAAGACATAAAGGGCATCCAAACTGGAAAGGAAGAAGTTAAATTATTTTTGTCTGAAGATGATGTAATCTTATATTTGAAAATACCTAAAGACTCCACAAGAAAACTATTAGAACTGATAAACAAATTCAGTAAAGTTTCAGCATACAAAATCAACATGCAAAAATTCAGTAGCATTTCTATATGCCAATGCTGAACAATCGGGAAAAAAAATGAAAAACTAATCTCATTTACTGTAGCCACATATAAAATTAAATACCTAGGAATTAACTTACCCAAAGAAGTGAAAGATCTCTATAATGAAAACTTTAAGAGGACACAAAAAATTGGAAAAAAGTTTTCTATTTTCATGGATTGGAAGAATCGATATTGTTAAAATGTCTATATCATCCAAAGCAATCTACAGATTCAGTGCACTCTCTATCAAAATACCAATGACATTCTTCATAGGGATAGGAAAAGAAATCTAAATTTTATATAAAACCACAAAGGACCCAGAATAGACAAAACAACCTGAAGCAAAAAGAACAAAACTGGAGGAATCACATACCTGACTTCACAATATACTAAAGAGCTATAGTAACCAAAACAACATAGTACTGCATAAAAACAGACTCAAAAACCAGTGGAACAGAAGAGAGAAACAAGGATTAAATCCATACATCCATAGTGAACTCATTTTTAACAAAGGTACCAAGAATGTGCACTGAGGAAAAAACAGTCTCTTCCATAAATGGTGCTGAAAAAACTGAATATTTATGCACAAAAAATGAAACTAGACATTTAATTCTTGCCATATACAAAAATCAAATCAAAATGAATTAACTACTTAAAGATAAGACCTCAAATATCAAACTACCACAAGAAAACACTGGGGAAAATTTCCAAAATGTTGGTCTGGACAAAAAATTCTTGAGATATAACTGAAGAAGCACAGGTAACCAAAGCAAAACTGAACAAATATCACATCAAGTTAAAAACTTTTTCACAGAAAAGGAGGCAATCAACAATTAAAGAGACAGGCCACAGAATGGGAGAAAATATTTGTAAATTGCCCATCTGACAGATTAATAATCAGAATATACAAGGAACTCAAACAACTGCATAGGAAAAAAATTAACAATTCAATCAAAAATGGACAAACGATTTTAAGAGACATTTCTCAAAAAAAGATATACAAATGGGAAACAGGCATATGAAAAGATGCTCATCATCACTGATCACCAGAGAATTTCAAATCAAAACTACAGTGAAAGATAATCTCAACTCAGTTAAGATGGCTTATGACCAAAAGGCAGGCAACAACAAATGCTGTAGTACCAGTACACAACAAACAAACAGACCAATTGAACAGAATAGAACCAAGAAATAAGACTGCACACTAGCAACCATCTGATCTTTGACAAACCTGACAAAAACAAGCAGTGGGGAAATAACTTTCTATTTAATAAATGGTTCTGGGAGAACTGGCTAGCCATATGCAGAAAGCTGAAACTGGACCTCTTCCTTACAAAAACTGACTCAAGATGGATTAAAGACTTAAATCTAAAACCCAAAACTGTAAAAACCCTGGAAGAAAACCTAGGCAACACCATTCGGGACATAGGCATGGGCAAAGATTTTATGACAAAAATGCCAAAAGCAATGGCAACCAAAACAAAGATTGACAAATGGGACCTACTTAAAATAAAGAGCTTCTGCGTGGCAAGAGAAAATATCAACAGAGTAAACAGACAATCTACAGAATGGGAGAAAATTTTTGCAATCTATCCATCTGACAAAGGTCTAATATCCAGCATCTATAAGGGACTTAAAATTTACAGAAAAAAAAAATAAACCCATTAAAAAGTGAGCAAGGGACATGAACAGACATGTTTCAAAAGAAGACATACATGTGACCAACAAACACAAAAGCTCAACATCACTGATCATCAGAGATGTGCAAATCAAAATCACAATGAGATACCTTCTCATACCAGTCAAAATGGCTATTATTAAAACAAAAGAACAGATGTCAATGAAGTTATTTTTTAAAAAAAAAAAAGGAATGCTTTTACACTGTTGGTTGAAGTGTAAATTGGTTCAACCATTGTGGAAGACAGAGTGGTGAGTGCTCAAAGATCTACAGGCAGAACAATCCCAGTAGTAGATATATACCCAACAATCCCAGTAGTAGGTATATATCCAAAGGAATATAAATTATATTTATAAAGACACATGTTCCCTTATGTTTATTGCAGCATTATTCACAATAACGAAGACATGGAATCAATCCAAATCCCCATCAATGATAGACTGGATAAAGAAAATGTGGTACACATACACCATGGAATACTATGCAGCCATAAAAAGGAGATCATGTCCTTTGCAGGGATATGAATGCAGCTGGAGACCATTATCCTTAGCAAAATAATGCAGGAACAGAAAACCAAATACTGCATGTTTTCACTTATAAGTGGGAACTAAAGCATAAGAACACATGGTCACATGCTGGGGAACAACGCACACTGGGGCCTGTGATGAGGTGAGTGGTGGGAGGACGAAGAGAATCTGTAAGAATAGCTAATGGCTGCTGGGCTTAATACCTGGGTGATGGGATACTCCGTGCAGGAAACCACTATGGCACATGTTTACCTGTGCAACAAACATGCACACCTACCCCTGAACTTAAAACGAAAGTTGGACATTGAAGTAAATTAGTACAGTCACTATGGAGAACAGTTTAGAGGTTCTTCAAAAAACTAAAAATTTACCTACCATATTATCCAGCACTCCCACTACCAGGTATGTACCCAGATGAAAGGAGATCAGTATATAGAAGAGATATCTGTACATTTATGTTTATTGCCACACTGTTTACAATAGCTAAGATATAGAAGCAACCTAAGTGTCCATCAACAAATCAATGGATAAAGAAAATGAGGTACTTATACACAATGAAGTACTTAGTAAGCCATAAAAAAGAATGACATCCACTCATTTGCAACAGTATGGATGAACTGGAAATCACTATGTTAAGTGAAATAAACGAGGAACAAAGAGAGAGACTTTGCACATTCTCACTTACTTGTGGGATCTAAAAATCAAAACAATTGACCTCATGGATATAGACAGTAGAAGAATCATTACCAGTGGCTGGCAAGGGTAGTTGGGGGTGGGGGTGGGGAAGAATTGGAGTTGGTTAATGGTTACAAAAATATAATTAGAAATAATAAATAAGACCTACTACTTGACAGCACAGCATATTGGCTATAGTCAATAATAACTTAATTGTACATTTTATATTTTACATTTGTAAGAATACATTGGATTGTTTGTAACTCAAAAGATAAATGCTTGAGGGGACAGACACCTCATTCTACATGATGTACTTATTTCACATTGTATGTACTCTATAAATATTTACTTACTATATACTCACAAAAACTTTTTAAAAAGAAAAGGAAAGAAAAATATTATAGTAAACTTCTGCAGAATGGGAATGGGCCATGTGTCAATAAAACATCAGTATACATAAATGTTGTGTAAACATTACTGCATTACTCAGAGAAAGGAATTAGAGGCATAATTGTTCTTCAGCGAAAATTACAAGTGAAAAATAGGCACATGTAAGTATGAGTCTCAGTGTGATTATCTAAGAATGTGTGTAATTAACTAGCTTTGATGTTTTAGCAAAAATCTGCAAAAATGCAGGAATTCACATGAGAAAATAATTTTTGCCTGCCCAAAGTAGAGTACGGCTTTGGTGTCTTCTCATTCTAGAACACAGGCAGAAGGATCAGCTTCTGTTTGGGTCAGAGAAAAAAGAAAAGGAGATGACAGAAATTGCAATGCCTCTTAAAACTTTTGAATAGGTATACTGCACACTGTATCCATTCACACTCCATTGGCTAAATTGTATTACATGGCCAACTCCAAGATTTGTGAGATCAAACATCAATATATTCACCAAACGATGCACTGACATTGTAAGGCAATTGATCATGTTTTTGTAATTCTCTTATAAAATTAGGTGAATGAGGAAGCAAACTAAACATTCTTTGAAAATAATAATGCAATCTAATATAGGATACATTTGTCATTAGACGGGTCATGATTGATTTAGTTATATATTAATTAATTCATTCAACACATATTGATTTCCTACTTTGTGTTTATCAATGAATGAGATACAATTATTGCCTTCAAGAGACGTGCCCAGAAAGACTGTTGAAGACAGTAACTATGTAATTATGTCATATGATAAATGTCATAATAAGAATCTGCAAGAGAAGGTTGGGTGTGGTGGCTCACACCTGTAATTCCAGCATTTTGGGAGGCTGAGGCAGGCAGATCACCTGAGGTCAGGAGTTCAAGAGCAGCCTGACTAAGATGAAGAAACCCCATCTCTACTAAAAATACAAAATTAGCCGGGCATAGTGGTGCATGCCTGTAATCCCAGCTACTTGAGGGGCTGAGACAGGAGAATTGCTTGAACCCTGGAGGCAGAGCTTGTGATGAGCCAAGATTGTGTTATTGCACCCCAGCTTGGGCAACAAGAGCAAAACTCTGTCAAAAAAAAAAAAAAAGAATATGGAAGATCTGATATCTTGGCAGCTTCATTATCCAAAATTTTTCCATTAAAATAAAATTTACTTTTTAAAAATCTGGCAATGCTAATTTATTCACTAAACTTGTATCTGAGTGATATTCAGAATAAACAATAATCTATAATTAATTTATGGATAAGTTGATACTTTGAAAATATGATACAGGATTTTTTTATTTGTTATAATATTAATTATATAATATTAATTTGAAGCCAATGCCTGGCATTCAGTTACTAAAGGGAGTTTGAACAAAACTTTGACCAGGCCTCTTGTTTACAAGAGTATTTATTGATGACAAAGGAGAGAAGAAAAAGGGACAGAAAGAGAAAAAGAAAGGGGAGAATTTACAGTCATTGAAACAGGCTTTACAAAAAATAACTTGGGATATGTTTACTGAAATAGAAATATAGAAAGTCCTATATCCTCCAGAAATAAACATTTTAAGTGCAATAAATGGCAATCAGCATAAAGAAATAATTTTGTCTATTATCCCAAAAATTGTTCTATATTTTGTAGGCTTAACAATAATTTTTCGTCCATTTTATCTATCTACTGCACAGTATAATAATATCATATTTTAAACAGAAAGATTTATTCAAAATGCTATAAACTTGATTTGGTTTTTTCTTTAGATAAATATATGCATAGACACACATATTTTATATATATGTCAAAAAATAATGGATATTTTGTTTGAGATGAGCTTATTATCTTGATCATAGCATACACTAGTAAGGCATCAGAAAGACATAATAGCAAACCACATTGAGGGCTTTGTTGTTCTTGTTGTTGTTGTTTTGAGGCTGTAATGAATACATTGTGTCTTTAAGGCCAGGCACGGTGGCTCACTGCAGCAATTCAAGCACTTTGGGAGGGCGAGGTGGATGGATCAAGAGGTCAGGAGATCAAGACCATCCTGGCGAACACCGTGAAACCCCATCTCTACTAAAATATACAAAAAATTAGCCTGGTGTGGTGGCATGCATTTGTAGTCCCAGCTTCTCGGGAGGCTGAGGCAGGAGAATCGCTTGAACCTGGGAGGCAATGAGCTGAGATCATGCCACTGCACTCCAGTCCAGCGACAGAGTGAGACTCTTACTCAAAAACAAAAGAAAACAAAACGAAACAAAAACTAGCAATGCATTTTGCAAATTTAACCTAGCTAAACATTTTGTCTGTTTAGAATAAGCATGGAATTACTGTAGTTGAACAGGAAACTATAATATGCACCTACAAATCATTAGGTCTTATCTCAAGATGCTTCAGCATTTGGATCATTCATTTCCTAAGATAGTCGGTCACACTCCCTGTCCAGCTTGCATCTCTGTAATGGAGTTCTGCTGTCAGAATTCAAAACAGTCAAATTGAAGACCAGAACAACTACTATGTTTCCAAGAAAGATAATGTGTTTTGACAAATTCTGTTCACTTGTTATCAATAGAATAATTTAGAACAAAATTCATTAGTGTTTATCGTTTTTTCCTATTTCCTCAGTTATAAAATCTCTCCTTTTGTCTCCTTGTAAGAAAATAAAACTAGAGTAGGTACCCACAGGAATTGTAAGCATTTCCACACTTAATTGAATGCTGGAGCATATAAAACTTCACTACAAATTTTTGAATGAATTTTCCACACTTTCTGAAAATTGTCTTTTGTTATTCAAATACTTATTGTGAAAGGGCAAAGAACAAATTTAGCTTCTAACTTCTGAGTGGATCTTATCAGTATTTTGGTAACAATCCAGTTAAATATGATGAAGTGGATAGAGTTTATCAAGTCTTAACTCTAGAGTATAAGCGCTCTCCTACTGGAAACATGATTTGATGATTGTAACACTAGTTGTTTGGTTGAGAATACATTTAGAAAGAGGCTCATTTCTTTTCTTTTTTTTTTTTTTTTTTTTTTTTTTGAATCATGAGTCTTTTTATTGTCTTTTTTTTAAATCGAAGGTCCCTTAGTGGTCCTGCTTCCATGAGTAGCAGTGACCAGGGGAAAAGGGAGAGGAACCAGCCGGCACAGGGAGGGGTCATCTCCACAACATTCCATTTATACACAGAACTAAACAGACAAGCACAGAGTCACTAT
>CAUYQU010067638.1:0-40099 GCA_963574635.1 Cheracebus regulus | reverse complement strand
CTGGTCTTTTCTTTTACTTTCTTTGGTTACTCAGTTGTTCTTTTTCTAAATTGTTTAGTCAAATGCTTTGCTTACTAATTTTTTATGTTTCTTATATTCTAACATATGCATTATACTAGAATTTTAATTTTAGTTGTATCCCATAGGTTCAAACATATAGTGATGCTGTTGTCACTTAAACATTTCATAATTTTCATCATATCTTCTGTGACCAATAGATGATTTAAAGTGTGTTCTTAGCCAGGCATGGTGGCTCCTGCCTGTAATCCCAACACTTTGGTAGGCCACTCCCAGTGGGAGGTCAGGAGTTTGAGACCATCCTGGCCAACATGGCAAAACCCCATATCTACCAAAAAATTTAAAAACTAGCCAGGCGTGGGGACCCACACTATAGTCCCAACCACTAGGGAGACTAAGGTGTAAGAATCCCTTGAACCTGGGAGGTGGAGTTTGCAGTGAGCTGATATCATGCCATTGCACTCCAGACTGGGCAACAGAGTGAGACACTGTCTCAAAATATGAAAATAAAAATAAAAAATAAATAAAGTGTGTTCTTGCTTTCAGTTTTGTTATCTTTTTGTTACTATTTTCTAATTTTATTTTTTTGTAGTCACTGATCAAAGACTACATGCTACAGATTCTTTGATACTTCTTAGGACTTCCTTTATGACTCAACATATACCAATGTCTTTTAGATGTTCCATGTGAGCATGAATAGAATGTATATCCTGTCTTTGCTGAAGATCATGCTGACGATCTTTTTTTTTAAATTTTCTACCATGACTATGTATTATATTTGCAATCTCAAAAAAAATTACTGAATTTAAAATGCTAATTAGATGATTGCTAAAAATTAATACATCTTCAATGGAAAGAGATAACAGCAAATTATTACACATTTACTATATACCAATTTACTACATACCAAGCACTAAAATATTTATTTTATCCTATTTAATCCTCATTACACCCTATAAGGAAAATACAGTTATTATCCCCATTTTGCAGATGGAAAAACAGATACACAAAAAGATCAAGTAACTCCCTCAAAGAAAGCCAGGGAGAGATGACATGTGAGACAGAAACCACAGTCCTTTTGTAATCTAATCTTAGAAGTACCATTCCACCATTTTTGCTATATGCCATTTGTTAGTCACTAGGTTCAGCTCACACTCAAAGGAGGGGATTACATGAGGGCATGAACACCAAGAGGCAGAGAAGACTTCGGGCCACCTTAAAGGCTGCACACCACACTTTCTGTTACCCTCTACACCCTACTAGATGTTTTCTTTCTTTTTTTTTTTTTTCTTTCCGACAGGCTCTCACTCTGTTGCCCAGACTGAAGTGTAATGGCACAGTCGCAGCCACTGCAGCTTCAAACTCCTGGGCTCAAGTGATCCTCCCATCTCAGCCTCCCGAGTAACTGGGACTACAGGTGTGTGACACCAAACTCAGCTAATTTTTAATTTTTTTGTAGAGACAAAGTCTCCCTATGTTGCCCAAGCTGGTTTTAAACTCCTGGGCTCCATCAACCCTTCTGCCTCAGTCTCCCAAAGAGCTGGGATTAAGCCAGCTCTACTGGATGTTTTCTTAGCACCCAGTAGATCACTTTCAATTACCCCAATTGTAATTGAACAACTAATTGTGTAATTCATGGTTCAATTTTATACTGTCTCCTCAAGAATAAAAATTCACTGGGTGTGGTGCCTCATGTCTCTAATCCCAGCACTTTGGGAGGCCAAGGTGAGAGAATCACTTGAGCCCAAGAGTTCAAGACCAGCCTGGGCTACACAGTGAGACATCAACTCTACAAAAAAAAAAAAAAAAAAAAAACAGCTGGGCATGATAGAACATGCCTGTGGTCCCAGCTACTCAAGAGGCTGAGGTTGTTACTGGTGCTGAATCCATACAGGTCTGCAGCAACCTCAATTCTTGCCTCCTCAGAAGAAAGAATTTTACTGAGGGGTGTGAGGCAGAAAAGACAGAGCCAAGTTTTAGAGCAGGAGTGAAAGGAAGGAACGTACGCTTGGAAGAGTTTCAAGCAGGTGACTTGAAAGACAAGTGTGACCTTTTGTGTCAAGTGTGACAAGTGTTTGACCTTTTGACTTAGCGTTTTACATGCTGGCATACTTCTGGGGTCTTGCATCCATTCTCCCCTGATTCTTCCCTTGGGATGAGTTGTCAGCATGTGCAATGGCCTGCTAGTGCTTGGGAGGGGAGCGTGCAGTGTGTTTACTGGAGTTGTACACATGCTCACTTGAGGTGTTCTTCCCATTCTGGTGGAATGCCACTGGAAGGTTATACCAGTTAAACACTGCCATTTTGCCCTTTAATGCACATGCTGGACCCCACTCACTCAGTTTCTGAGATCTCACTGAGAAGCTGCCACCAGTTTCAGGTGTTTTTATCTATTGGGAAACTGCCTTTCCCTAGTGCTGGTTGCAACCAATTACTGTATTAGAGAGGCAGCATGACAACCACCTGACCATCACCCAGTGGTTGCCTGACATTCCTGGTAAGGGGCAGGGGAAGCCCTCTCCTGCCTCACGCATGTCTGGCTAGCCACCTACTGTAACAAGGTGAGAAGATCACTTGAGCCCAGGAGGTGAAGGCAACAGTGAGCTGTGACTGCGCTACTGCACTCCAGCCTGCGTAACAGATTGAGACCCTGCTTCCGAAAAAAAAGAAGAATGTAATTTCCACAGACAATGGGCCCTGTGGCCTTGCCTACCACTAAACCTTAGGTCCAACCACTGTATTTTATACACGGAAAACAAGATATAATTTTTGATTGAACTATAAGGTAAGCTCAGCAACCCCTGAAGAATTATTTGGTTGTTGTCACTACCTCACACCTTTGAATCCCGAAAATCTAAGACAGGTCTCAGTTAATTTAGAAAATTTATTCTGCCAAGGTTGAGGATGCACACTGTGACACAGCCTCAGGAGGTCCTGACGGCATGTGCCCAAGGTGGTCAGAGCACAGTTTGGTTTTACACATTTTAGGCAGACATGAGATATCAATCAACATATACGTAAGATGAACATTGGCTCGGTCTGGAAAGGTGGGACAACTCGAAGTAGGGAGGGGGTTTCCAGGTCATAGGTAGATAAGAGATAAATTGTTGCATTATTTTAAATTTCTGATAAGTCTCTCCACAGGAGGTAATCAGATACACATTTATCTCAATGAGTAGAGGGGTGACTTTGAAAAGAATGGGAGGCAGGTTTGCCCTAAGCAGTTCCCAGCTTGACTTTTTCCTTTAGCTTAGTGATTTGGGGGCCCAAGATATTTTCCTTTCACACACCAAATCTAGGTAAAATCTATTTTATGTGTCTTTTCAACTATAAATTCAGGCTCCTGAAAGGCATAGTCTTACTCAGGTGGCAGAAAAACTGTAATTACTGCAAATGCCAAGTTTACCACATACACATTTCTTTTTTTCTTTTTTTATAATTTAAGAGATTTATTAAAAACATATAGTGACTGCAGAAACTTCCAATTTTCTCTAGGTCTTGACATAAATAAAAAGGGTTGATTCACACTGAACTTCTCCACTTTAAAAAGAAACAGAATAGCAGAAGCACAAACCAGATTGCAGTGGGTTGGGGAATGAATCACAGAATTACAAAAATAGGAGGGACTACTCTTATCCTCGACAGGAGTTTTAAAATCAGTCTTTGGTTAGCAGCATTTTTAGTAACATTTTTATACTGTATAGTAACATTTTCATACCTATACTATGAATTATAAATATAGTATAATTCATATTACAGAAGAAAGTAAAAGTCACTGTCAAGATACCTTTTACAATAAGCAATTCACAAAAGGAAAATCTGAATGCCACTTTCACATATGAAAAATGTTTGAACAGTAATGAGAGAAATAACCATCTAAACCACAGTGAATTACCATTTTATACCCATCCAATTGGCAAAAACAAATTTGAAGTTCGAAAACACCAACTGTGATGATAAATAGACCAACAAAACCCCTCAAACACTTGTAATAGAGAGACAACATATCACTATAGCTGAAAGCACAAACTCTAGAGCCATTGTGTATGGTTTCAAGTTCTTGCTCTACTTCATAACTAGCTATGTGATTTTGGGCTACTTACGTAACATCTTGGTGCCATCTGTGAAACTGAATGATGATAATAGATCCTACCTCGAGAGGACTAACATGAGTATTGGTGAGTTAATATAACATACTACATATTTGCTAGTATTATTATTAATGAAATAGAATAATGACTTTAGAGAGCAATTTGACTAGTGCTAACACAGTTGAAGCTGTGCATAGCATACAACCCAGTAATTTTACTTCTAGGTACATACCCAAAAGAAACATTTACATATGTACATATTTTTTAATCTATGGTATATTCATATAATGGAATACTAAATAGCAGTGAAAATAAATAAAGTAGTGCAGTAGTTCTCAAACTTTAACATGCTCTATAATCACCTGGAGAACTTGTTAGAACACAAATTACTGGGTCCCACCTTCAGTTTTCAATTCAACAGGTCTGTAATGGGGCTCAAGGGTTGGCATTTCCCAAATGATGTTGATACTGCTGTTCCAGCACCACACTTCGAGAATCACGGAATTGGACCTGCATTGATCAACACGGACAAATCTTACAAACAGAATGCTGAGTGGAAAATACAAGCTGCAAAAGAATACATATGCTTTGATACCACTTACATAAAGTTTTTAATATGAAAAATAATGTTACTATATATATATATATATATCACTTATACACATGCAGTAAATATTTTGAATAAGATCACAAAGCTAGTCAGTTATAGGTCTAGCATGTGTACCTAAGTGTATCTGTGAAATCGCCTTTGCAAATTGAAACCGCCTTTGCAAAAATTCTACCAGTGAAAAAATTATGGCAGTGTGGGAGATGTGATCTAGCCAAACCCCATCTTGCCTTTAGCTTTCAATCTGCCTTTAATTATTCCTGGGCTTAAGCCAAGATAACTTTGGAAGACATTTAGTTTACTGGTTTAATAATTATAGTTCTTCCCCAAAACTCAACTGCCTTTGTAAAGCTACCGAGAAACCATCAGACTAGGGGGATAAATGAGCCTGAATTCTGTTAAGGTGTAGACATAAATGATTTGCCAGCCATTATTCCAGAGGTCACAAGATAAGCAACTTCTCCAATTACTCCTGCAGATAATAACACTATTGTAGATTCTAAGATTGGCCTTTTGAGGTATCTTTTTAAGTTTCTTGCACGTTTAACTACCCTGATGGCTCCACCTGGACCCACCAACTGTTCCCGTGGCTCCACCCAGAAACAACTCAGTAGGCAGGAGGACCATCTCCTATACCCCCAATCAGTCAGCAGCAAGCACCCATTGTCTAGCCACCCCTACCCCTTTCCCCAAACTACCTTTGAAAAAACCCTAGCCCCTAAATGCTCCAGGAAGCCAATTTGATAATAAAACTGATATGAGTAATAATAAAACCTCTTCCATTTTTCCACTCAGTGTTGTATAAAACTCTTTCTCTATTGCAATTCCTATTCCTTGATAAATCAACTGTATCTGGGAAGCAGGCAAGAATAATCTATTGGGCCATTACATCTGGATCTAAAGGCCATGTATTTTCCACTACAAGCTAATTAACAAGAGGTATCCTTTCCCCTCAGAAACAACTGGACAAACCTCTTGTAGAGCCTATGTAAAGAACAGCTAAAGAAAATCTGGTTAATACTTAGCCTAGTATACTTATCAGGAAATCAGCAACAGTCTTTCTCTGACATTCCTGAAATTGTAATCCCCACCTTACACTTGTATCACTTGTTTCCTAAATATTAATATACAGTAAAAATCAGGTGGCTGTGTGCTATGGGAAAATCTGGAGGAAAATATAACTTGAAAAATACACTTTTTTGACTCTGCTTGCTAGTGAAAAAAATTTAAGAAAATATACTCTTCCCTCCCTAACATTAAAGTGAATCCACAGAAGATGTGTTTGGTAAAGTGTCTGGTGCTGAATACAAAGTAGAAAGAGCAAACTGACACAGCCTTAGAGCCTGGCTAAAACCCTGGTGTCTTGAAAACTCGACTGTGGGAAATCTGGAGGGTCAGGTCTATCTCTGATCTGTCTATGTATCGTCTGCACCTTGCACATAGTAGGGCCCTGACAGATAAATTATGCCAACCCATGCGTGCATGCAATAATTCAATTCACAATTAGGAACATTGTGCCAAAAGGAGACCCATCAACAACAAAGAAAAAACTCCTAGCTTTCTGTGACTACTCCATCCAGTCTTTCTACTGCCTTTGCTGACGAAAACAAAGAAGAGGGGGCTTCAGTATTCAAATACTGCCAGTTCCTCAGTGAACTCTAAAAATGGTTACTCTCGAAATACAAGGAACCCCCATGAGGATAAACAACTTGTGAGGTTACCTGAATTCCCTAGCACAGGGCGCGACTACTTCCGGAGCCGCACCGGAACCCCTTGGCGGACTATGTGGGTTCTTGCGGGAACGATTTAGGAATAGGACTACTTCCTGCTTCTGGACATGGGCGGGTGAAGGGAAAGGAACTAGCTTTAAGAGCGGCATTTTGCTTGCGCTAGCAGCAGTAGAGGAGGAGGCAGAGAGGAGTGGAGGGCGGAGTAGACGGTGGAGGCTGCGGCAGAGAACAAAGTTTCAGAGCCGGTAAGTGAGCCAGCCGCCTTAGAGCGGGGAACAGCGCACAGCGCTCCAGGGCTCGCTTTGCAAATATGTGGTCCCAAGTTGCTGAGCTGCCCCAATATGTGGTCCCAAGTTGCTAAGCTGCCCCATGGGGTCAGGGCCGTGCTTCGTCGGTCGCTTGTCAGACGGCGCCGGGAAGAGGCTGTTGGGGCGCCGGGGCCGGGCCTCGCGGAGCGCCGGAGTGCGCTCTCGCAGGCTGACAGCCTATCTAGTATCCAGAGGAGGCCCTGGGCAATGTCCTGCCTGGTAGTGCTGGGGTTCCGCACCCTGGACAGCTTCCCCAGACAGTGTTTGGAATTCAGGGAAGGAAGAAAGTACTGTGCGCCCCCATTTAACCCTCGGGACCTGGCGAAATCCTGCTACGTGGGTAGTGAACATTTTTTCAGGGACTGAAGGAAATGCTTGTAAAGAGTGTTAGTCTGGAGCCATACTTTCCCTGCCCTGTTCAAGCTCTCTGGGCTGTCGGAAGCGGTGTTGGTTGTTTGTAAAGGCGAATGCTGACGCCTCCTCCTCCTGTCACTTCGGGACAAGTTAACAACCTTCAGATCCGTTGTTAAAGCAGCGTGTTCCATATGTGATCTATCAGGTTAGTACTGCTGTGGGTATCTGGTGATTGCTCTGTAAATTTACTTGATGGTGACATCACAGTTAAATATGTCCAAGCACTTTTTGAAGAGAAGCAAGACTGATCTAACAGTCGGGACTATTTAGCATACTTTCCCTTACCTTTACATTTAATTGTTTTAGTATGCACAGTAAGGATGGTAATCTTAAATGTACTAGATTAAGTTACTGTGCAATCTGCAAAAGGCCTGTGGTATAATAGGATAGGAAACTCTTGATAACTGACAAAGTGAGTGAAATGATTATATAAAGATTGTTACTGTAAAGATCAGAAATAACTTTTATTAATTTCCTGCTTTTCTGTTGTCTTAGGTTCGGCTTTAGAGTGTGGTGAAGGGTACTTTTCATGGTGCATGGAAGGAAAGCCAATGCGCAGGTAGGCATTTAGGAAGAAAATCTTTGGTTTCACTCATTAAAATCCATCATGTAATAATTTACATTTTAAAAAGTTTCAATTGTAATAAATTCTGCTTGCAACTAATGAGTATTGTTCTAAAATAAATCAAACGTAATATTAAGAATTAATAGCTTTTTAATAGAGTAAAATATAGAAGTTAAATTTCTAAAAAGTGCTGTGGATTATATATACTGTTAAACACTTAATTTTCCTTTTTTCATGTTTTTTTTTTTACAGTCATTAAGTTCACTATAATACTATGTGGATTTATTATAATCTTCAGTCCCCTATAAAATGTAGAGAATTCTGTTGCCATATAAGAATCATAATTATTTATAATACGGTGTACTGCATGCCTAATTATGGTTTTGGTTATTTCCTTAATGTTCAATAATAATAAAGCCTACTCACATTTGTTCTGTTAATTAAAATAGCTGCATTGCAGGGAAGATTATATAAGAACTAAAAAAGGTATTAGACATAATAACTTAGTCCATAGAAAAATAGAAACAATGTCTGGGAAAATATGGACAACTAAATAGGCCCTTCCAACTTTAGAATTTAATAATGCTCTTTCTCAATATGTTCTATCAAATTAGACTAGAATCTTTATTGATACAAAATCAGCCCAGTTCTATTTTTTTGGTTTTTAAATTTGTTTTCTATTTATTGAACTCTGTTTAATCATTTGTTATTTAACATCAAAGGTAAACAACTTTTGCAGTTAAGAGAAGAAACATTTTATAATGAAAGTATGGCTTATAACTCAGAACTTGGAGCAAGAATCAGAATGTATATCTTTTTCCAAATCTGTTATTTATCAGTTGACATTGAACCATTCATCTTCTCTGTACCCCAGTTTACCTCTTTAGTGTATCTAATCAGGACATTGGGGATTAATGAACATTTGCAAATGCTTTAAGATCTCTAGATGAAATGATGTTATCAAGATGAAAAATACATTATCTTGTTTATATTTTACTCTGTAATAGGAATATTTTACCACAATGTATATGAAAAAATTAACAACATATATTAAATGCTTCATCAATTCAATTCTAACATTATTGCAAAAAATAAGATTGCATCTCATCTCCAGCTACCATAAAATGTCATATCTTATGTAATTGCTAAAATAAGAGCTTATTATTTTTTAAAAGAATGGCAGTGTGGGAATCTTTTTGGTTTATCAGTAGTTTCTATATAAAATATTTGCTTAATCATTCATACCTGCTCTTTTTTTCTTGCTTTATTACATAATACTATCAGCTATTCAAAATCATATTGGATAATTCTAGTGCCGTTAATTGTTAAGTTACAGCTCTTTCTTCATCACTATCAGTTGGCCAGAGCCTAGCCTACTCACATTGGTCTCTGATCTTTCACCTGCTTCCTACATTCAATTGTGGCCACACCTTTCTATCCTTTTCCTATTGGGCTGTCATTTTTGCTGATGCAACCCAGAAGGCAGTCTCTGTAATGTTGGGTTTATACTCAGCTGCTATAAAAGAAGCTTTGAGTGAGAAATAACTTTATCTATTGAGATTATTTGAGTACATGTTCATTCTGCCTACTAGATTATGAGCTCTTTGAGTCTCATGTCTTCATATATTTGCATCACTAGCACCTAATGATTACTGAATAATTGTTTGAATAGGACTGAACAGTTTCTACAGACTTTCCCACGCCAAAAAAAAAATCTAAGAAAAAGAAAAGACTGAAAATTATTGTTAAAGGTATTCTAATTCTTGATTATAAAGTTTTATGAAATCAATTGGCATTTTATTAGTAAAATTTCATTACATAATTTATTTACTATCATTTGCATACACAATGCAAAATTTAAAAGATACAATAGGATATTCATAAAAAGGTAAGTCTCCCAGTGCTGTCCCCAGTTCCCAGTTCTCTCCAAAGGCAACCACTGTAAGCAGTTTCTTACACGTTCTTTCAGAGCCATTGTAGTTCATACACAAATATATATATAAGATGTCTTTTCTTTTTATTTTTTAAATTTTTATTTTATAGAGATAGGGTTTTGCCGTGTTACCCAAGCTAGTCTCAAACTCCTGGGCTCAAGCAGTCCGCCTGCCTCGGCCTCCCAAAGTACTGGGATTACGGGTGTGAGCCACTGTACCTGGCCAACATTAGTGGCTTTTAAAAAGAAAAGATGGCTGAGCACAGTGGCTCACCCTCGTAATCCCAGCACTTTGGGAGGCTAAGATGTACAGATCCCTTGAGCCCAGGAGTTCAAGACCAGCCTGGGCAACATGACAAAACCCCATTTCTACAAAAAGGAAACAAACAAAAAATTTTAGCCAAGTGTTGTGGTAGGTGTCTGAAGTTCTACCTACTCAGGAGGCTGAGGTGAGAGGATCACTTGAGTCTGTGAAGCAGAGGTTGCAGTGAGCTGTGATCACACCAGTACACTTCAACCTGGGTGAGAGTGAGACACTGTCTCAAAAAAAAAAAAAAAAAAGACATTAATGTTGCAGGGCACAGTGGTTCACACTTGTAATCCCAGCTACTCAGGAGGCTGAAGCAAGAGGATTGCTTGAGCCCAGGAGTATGAAGCTGTGGTGATCATGCCATTGCACTCCTGCCTGGGTAACAGAGACCCCATCTCTTCAAATAAATAAATAAAATAAGAAAATAAAATGCATTTAAAAGACACTAATGTCAGCATATTGTGCACATTCTTCTGTATCTTTATTCACTTGACAAATTATTTTGTGAATTTTAACAAATGCATATAAACTCACCTATTCCTTTTAATAGTTATGTAGTATTCCATTGTCTATATGCACCTTAGTTAACCAGTCCCATTTGAGAGACATTTATTTCAACTGTTTTGTTGTTACACCCAGTTCTGTCTGCAGTGAATATTCTTGTAGGTGGCTTTTGCCCAAATATGTAAGTATGTAATACGTTTTTAGATTGAGAATTGCCCAAAGAGTATGTACATTTTTTAATTTTCATAATCATTGACAAATTTTTGCCCTTAGAGTTACACCAATCCATAGTCTTTACCAACAATATGTTTGTCTCCCAAGATGTTATTTTTTAATCATTCATTTTATTTAGAGATAACAAAATATTTTGTAATGTAATTCTTCCAACTTTCCTTAAATATATAAATAGAAAACTGAGCCTGATTGTAGAAATTGGTCCATTCATACATCAAACCTTTATATAATACCACTCTATTCCTGTTTATTGTGTGATACAGATCAAATGATGAAAACAGATCATGATACAACATTAGCCTGGTGCAGTGGCTCATACCTGTAATCCCAGCACTTTGGGAGATGGAGGCAGGAGGATCACTTGAGCCTAGGTGTTTAAGGATGCAGTGAACTGTGATTGCACCAATGCACTCCAGCCCAGAAGACAGGACAAGACTTCATCTCTGAAATATAATTAATTGGCTGGGCGCTGTGGCTCATATCTGTAATCCTAGCACTTTGGGAGGCGGAGGCGGGTGGATCACAAAGTCAGGAGTTGGAGACCAGCCTGGCCAACATGGTGAAACCTCGTCTCTACTAATAATACAAAAAAAAAAAAAAATTAGCCAGGCTTGAAGGTAGGTGCCTGTAATCCCAGCTACTTGGGAGGCTGAGGCAGGAGAATTGCTTGAACCTGGGTGGCGGAGGTTGCAGTGAGCCAAGACCAACCACAGCACTCCGGCCTGGGCAACAGAGTGAGACTGTCCAAAAAATAAAATAAAATAAATATATATATATATATTTAACAACATTAACAGAATTTTAATAGAGATGTAAACTTAGAGGAGGGAACTGCTCTGTGGAGATGAGGATGCATCACAGAGATGGTAATATTTGAGCTAGATCTTCTAGAAAGAATAAGAATTTACTTCTAAAGAAGGTAGTTAATTAAGGATACCATAAAAGGAACAGCTTGTGCAAAAAAAGAAAAGAGAGCACCAAGACCTAGAATTGTTTGACATGCATGGAACAATGAGTATATCTGGTGTATAGGGTATGTCGGGGAAGAAGGGGAAGTAGAAAACATCATGGAAAATGAGGCTACAACCATGGGAAACAATTTGAACTTTATCCTTTAGGTATTTAAGAGCCAGTTCACATTATTATACATTATTATACAGATCGTTTTTTCTTTGGGCTGATTTCTAGGCATATAGGGGATCAATTGGAAAGAAGGAAGAAATTATGACAAGGAAATGAATTTAAAGTAGTTGTGGTAGTTTAGATGAAAGATGATAAGAACCTGAAGTAGATCTATGGCAGTAAGGTTGAGAGAAGAGGATGGAATTGAGAGCTTGTATTATAGTAAAACCAAAAGGATTTGGTGAACATGGAATGAGAAAAAGGTAATATTATAAATGACTCCAAACTTAGGAAACTAAGTGCTGTCATGATAAGATTAAAAAAAAAAAAAAAAAAAAAAAAAAAAAAACACAGGAAGAGGAACAGGTTTCAGTAAGCCAAGAATAGATTCTGTTTCCTATACTTTAAGATTATTGTGTTTAGGAAACAGCTAGGTGGAGATATCCAGCATGTAATTGGAATATGACTCTGGGGCAGAAGAGAGATTTGGGCTAGAAATAAAAAAAAAAAAAAAAGTGAGTCATCAGTACTAAGAAGTTTGTTTAAGCTGTAGACATAACTGATGGTAGAACAGAAAGGAGAATGCTGAGGACAAAACCTTAGGGAGTACCAAGGGTGTTTAAGGTGGGCCTAGCAGGAAGACTCAGTGAAGGCTCTAAAATGAGTAAGAAGCTTTACATGCCTTGAGTCTTATTTTATTTAACAGTATCTAGAGTTTTTATTGATAATTTTTTACTCACATTGAAGGATAGCTGAAGTATACCTTGAGTTCAATTTCAGAAGACAAAAAAATTTCCAATCTCATATCTTTGAAATTTTCAGTTTGTTCTAGTCAGTCTAAAGAGTATGCTTAAAAATAGTGGTAAAACATAAACCTGCTTGATTTGACTATTCCCTAGAGTGGCATGCACTGTAGGTAGCCTGCACATCTCTTCCTCCTTTCTTCCATCTGCTATAGACACTAGAAAATTAAATGCTCTGCTTGATTTCTTAGTTGTCTCTGCATATGGGAAGGGCTGTGTGACATAGTGCTACCAATGAGATGTCAGCAGTGGTTGTTGAGGGGTATTCTAGGAAGGCTTTTGCTATCCTGACAAAGGGAAACTAGCACGCTTGCATGAGGATTTGCCCTTCTTCCTCCATCTTGGTTGATGGACCAAGGCACCCAAGGCTTATGCTCATTTTATCCAATAAGCAGTGATGATATGCCTTGATATTAAAACATTCTCAACTAATTCTTAAATAAAGATGTTAATAGCTTGGCTTTCTGGTGTGGAATCAGGTATGGAATGTAGTGCCTAGTGGCACCCCTTCTAGTAAGCAAAACTGGCACCATGAGATGTTATTTCTGTTTTGAGGGTTTGTATGCTCAAATATCTAGCTCTCTCTATTCAAGGATATTTAGGACTATAAATGAGGGTCAGTGCAACTGAGTCTTTTTGAAGGTCAAGTTGTTAATTTCCAAAGTAAAACAAAATTTTTTAAGTAGAAAAGGTGAAATGTTTATTTAGATAGTGTATTAGCCTATTTTGCATTACAATAAAGAAGTACCTGAAACTGGATGATTTATAAAGCAAATAGGTTTATCTTGGCTGATGGTTCTGCAGGCTGTACAAGAAATGCCTGCTTCTGGTGAGGGCCTCAGGAAGCTTCCAGTCATGGCGAAAGGCATAGCAAGAGAAGGACCGAGAGAGACGGGAAGAGGTGCCAGCCTCTTTTAAACAACCAGCTCTCCCTTGAACGGATAGAATGAGAACTCACTCATTAACAAGAGGATAGCACCAAGGCATTCTTTAGGGATCTGCTCCTATAACTCAGACACCTCCCACCAGGCCCCACTTCCAGCATTGGGGATCACGTTTCAACATGAGATTTGGAGGGGACAAACATCCAAACTCTAACAGCTAGGAAGCACAATTTCAGACTAAGAAAAGATTCTGCGGGTCTTTGGACTAAAAGATAACATTTGATTATAAATGTCTTACAATCAAAGAGTATATTTTCTAAAAATTTTATTTTGCTTGATTTTCAAATTATTATAGCCACTTACAGAAAATTATTCTTGCCTCAAAACTATTACATTTGGAGTAGTAGATATGGAGAGTGTGTGACTTGATAACTGAAATTTGATGTTGACTCATTTTGGGTGGGTAGAAATATTATTTAGGGAGATAGCAAAACTTGTAACATTCCTTTGGTAAACATGAAGCATATTTAATGTGATTTGTTTTTTAGTTTCTGCTTCCTACATGCACGTGATTTGATTATTCTTTTCACTGTCATTTTAGTAGATAACAATGTTTATGGGAATGACCCTTCATTTACTTAGTGTAAATTTCCTTGGCTTTCTAAACTCCTTTGACTCACCTTCACTCATTTCAACATTTTTTTTTTTTTTTGAGACGAATTTTCACTCTGTCACCCAGGCTGGAGTACAGTGGCACGATCTTGGCTCACTGCAACCTCTGCCTCCCAGGTTCAGGTGACTCTCCTGCTTCAGCCTCCCAAGTAGCTGGGACTATAGGCGTCCGCCACCAAACTCCTGACCTTGTGATCTGCCCACTTTGGCCTCTCAGTGTGCAGGGATTACAGACAAAAGCCACCGTGCCTAGTTTCAACATTTGACTCTTGCTATCACTCAGAAAAACCCTGAAATCATCAGTCCTCATAACTCATTCTGTTACTTCTCAAACACCCAGTATATCTGTTCTTTGACTTAGTCAAAATCAACATGCCTTACTCCTGTTTTCGCCAGTTTACTTCCTCAAGCACTGCAACCTTTTTCTAGCCGTCACTCAACTCCTTCATTTGTGGCATTTCCCAACTCTAGATTGATCTAGGCATTTATTTTTAATTTTTTATTTATTTTTCCTTTTGAGAGAGTCTCACGCTGTCGCCCAAGCTGGAGTGCAGTAGCACAGTTTTGGTTCACTGCAGTCTCTGCCTCCTGGGTTCAAGTGATTCTCCTTGGGCATTTATATTCTCTGATCTGGGCTGTTGAGTACTGCTGCATAAAACTGGCCACAGGGAATTAATGCTACCATATTCATGATCCTGGGTTTTGTTTTGCTTTTTAGAGAAACAGGGTCTCGCTCTGTCACCCAGGCTGGAATGCAGTAGTAGGGTCATAGCTTATTGCATCTACCAACTCCTGGGGTCAAGTGATCCTCCCACCTCAGCCTCCTGAGTAGTTGGTACTACAGGAATATGTCACCACACCTGGCTAATTTTTAAAATTTTTTGTAGAGATGGAATCTCATTTTGTTGCCCAGGCTGGTCTCAAACTCCTGAGTTCAAATGATCTTTCTGCCTCAACCTGTCAAAGTGCTGGTATTACAACTGTGAGCCATCATGCCCAGCTACTTTTTACATTCTTAAATGGTTGAGAAAAAAGGCAAAAGATGCATGATATTTCCTGAAGTGAAAGTTACATGGATGGACACCAATGGCTGGGGGGCGCAGTGGCCCACACCTGTGATCCCAGCACTTTGGGAAGCTAAGGCGGGAGGATCACTTGAAGCCAGGAGTTCTAAGCCAGCCTGGAAAACATAGAGAGACCTTATCTCTACAAAATAGAATAAAATAAAATAAAATTTAGCCAGGCATGGTGGCATGCACTGGGGGCCTTACTGCTCAAGAGGCTGAGGTCAGAGGATGGCCCCAATCAGGAGTTTGAGGCTGCAGTGAACTATGATCATACCACTACACTTCATCCTCAGTGACAGAGCAATGCCTTGATTCTAAACAAAAAAAAAAGAAAAAGATTCTACTATACTAATATAGTAATAAGAGCATATATATATATATACTTTTTTTTTTTTTTTTTTTTTTTTTGCTGTAGTGAACATTTAAAAGAAAAAAACGGGGACATTAACTTAGCTTATCCACATTGTACTTAGGTAAAATAAAAAATTGTTTATATCTCAGTTCAACAGTACCATCTTTATGTACATAACTGAAGTTGTGACAATAACACTTTACTTTCAGCATGCAGTGTCAGTATTTCAGGAATTTTTGAATTTGTCTTCTGTCTTTAATGGTAACTTTTTTTTAAAGCTTGATTGTACCACTGTTAACCATGTGATTTATTCTTTCAGCATCTACTATGTACAAGGCACCATTTAAACACTGTAGTTAAAAGCATTTTTGATTGTTTGTGGATGGTAAAAATTATTCTTTAACTGCTCAGTTTTATGATTTAGTCTTTAAAATTGCCAAGCATAAATAGTGATGTTTTTACCAGATGTGTATGTATTTTGGAAAAATTGGTTGTTGTTGGAAAAAAGAAAAACCATGTTCTTTGTTTTCGTGTTACACCTTTGCAATGCACATGCAATTTCTTCTTCCTAAAATGTCCTTATAGATTTTTCTGTCCTTCTCAGGAGACTCCTTTTACACCTTAGTGTTTTATTATACTATAGTTCTTGTCAGTGCGATAGCTTTGGAAGTAGCAGACTGATAGTGATGCTGTCCTTTGCAGGCTAGATATTAGACTGTCTCAGTAGTTGTAGATGATTAGTATCTGAGAGAGACTCACATGAGGCTGACCTAAAACTTAGTGATCAGAATGCTTGAGTCATTCCCCTTTTAAATAGCATGGTACTTTTGGAAGAATTTTCCATCAGAGGACTGCTTAATGAGTTTAGAATCAGAAACAGAAATATAATGATCTGGAGCATGGGTGTGAGATATTTCTCTTAAGCTCTGGGAAAACCCCGTGTAATATTCCTACTTTACAACAAAATACACACCCTTGTATGTAACCTGATAGGCTATACCTTGTAGTAACCTGATAGCCTATACCTGTCAGATCCAGGATCTTTCTGAATGATTTTAAACAAATACTTCATAGATTTTGCCTTTCTGAATGACTTTTTTTTTTTTTTTGATACAGAATCAAGGTACCAGGCTGGAGTGCAGTGATATGATCTTGGCTCACTGCAACCTCCGCCTCCGGGGTTCAAGCAATTCTCCTGCCTCAGTCTCCTGAGTAGCTGGGACTGCAGGCATGCACCACCATGCCCAGCTGATTTTTGTATTTTAGTAGAGATAGGATTTCACTGTGTTGGCCAGGATGGTCTCGATCTCTTGACCTCATGACCTGCCCACCTCGGCCTTCCAAAGTGCTGGGATTACAGGCGTGAGCTACGCACCTGGCCCTCTGAATGACTTTTAAGCTTTATTGAGGTATAATTGATATACAAAAAGTTATACATATTTTATGTACACATTTTGATGAGTTTGGGCATACATATATATCCATGATATCGCCACAATCAAGGTTCTAAACATATGTATCACTTCCAAAAATTATTTTACACACACACACACACACACATGCACACACACATATACTATATATGTTTTGGGGCCTTTTTTTTTTCTTTTTAAGAGAGAGGGTCTTTGTTACCCATGCATGCCTTGAACTCCTGGGCTTAAGGGATCCTCTTGCCTCAGCCTCCCAAAGTGTTGAGATTGCAGGCATGAGCCACCGTGCTCAGCTTACCTCCAAAAATTCTTATGTCTGAACCATATCTCTTGTCCTGTTGCCCTCTTTCTGGTTATTCATGTATCTCCTCCTCTAGGGATTGCCTATTTATGTTACTTTGAATTTTCCACAGTCTGTAGCAAAATGCTTTGTACATTAAAAGCAATTAGCAAATATTTGTTAAAAGAGTAATTACCATTTTAATTAAGAGGTATAGATTGTCTTTTCACTGCATGTTTATACAGTGTGATGATATAAAAATCCAAATATCTTGTTTCTATTTGTCAGTAATTTGTGACTTTTACCTAGTAATTTAGCACTTGAATTTCCACATCTGAAATATGAATATAAGATACAAATTTTTAAGCCAGGTGTGGTGGCTTACGCCTGTAGTCCCAGCTACTTGGGAGGCTGAGGTGGGAGGATCACTTAAGTCTGGGAGGTCGAGGCTGCAGTGAGCCGTGATCAAACCACTGTATTCAACCTGGGTGACAGAGCAAGAAGACCCTGTTGCAAAGAAAAGATACAAATTTGTATCTTATGTATTATCTGGAATTACTTTTTAAAGATAATAAACTCTTGGCTGCATTTTATAAATACTTAAAGGTAAGTCTGAAAATTTCTTAGACCATCCCAGTTAATTTTAGCTAGAAAAGGGATGATGTAAGTTCACTTTTGTTATGCTTATTCCCTTAAATATGAAATTTATTTTATAGGCTTCTTTTACCAAATTATTTGACTCTTCTTTTTGATATTTCACTGATGAAGTTCTTCATGATGGCTGAATCTAAAAAAAAAAAAAATCTGTATTTGGTATAGTTTCTTGGGCTTTTACAAATAGTTGTACAGAAATTTGGATAATCCATAAGAAAAAACAAAACCATATTTTGAATTGCTACATTATCCTAGAAACTCTGCCCTCCCCTTGCTTCCCAGCACTCACATGAATTACAGTTATTAAATATTCATAGTACCTCAGGAGATAGCTGTGGTTTACCCAAAAGCATCCAGAGAC
Organism: Cheracebus regulus; assembly: GCA_963574635.1. NCBI lineage: Eukaryota > Metazoa > Chordata > Mammalia > Primates > Pitheciidae > Cheracebus > Cheracebus regulus. The sequence goes on along the minus strand of CAUYQU010067638.1, from coordinate 21,760 downwards.
CTGCTCTGCTACTGAAAGCTTCATGATTTTGAGTAAGTCACCTAACCAAACTAGTTTCTTCCTCTGTAAAAGGAGGGCATTATGCTGGATAATCTGATGATCCATTCTATTAAATCTAGATCTCCACACAAGAGGGGGCAGTTTTCATATTTAAAGACTTGCGAAGAACACCAACTTGTAGAATTTACAGACACACACACACACACATATATATATATATATATATATACTGATCCTGTAAGGCAGTGTTCATCAAATTTGAGCAATTTACAGCGGCCACTTTTTGTCCAGAACCCATTTTAAAGGAAAATAATTATTTCAGCCTCTAAAGAATATGTTCTTTAATGCAAGTTTGGACAACACATACTTAAATGTACAGGAAATGCCCAACTTACAGATTTCTACAGTCTATATATACTAGCGCCAGCCATCAAGCTTCTCTAAAGCCTTTTTTTAAAAACCAAAAATAAACCAGTGTGATGTCATGTGCCTTTAATCCCAGCTACTCAGGAGGATTGCTTGAGCCTAGGAGTTCAAGACCAGCCTGGGCAATATAGACCTTCATCTCAAAATTTTTTAAAAATTAAAAATTAAAAAAAAAAAAAAAACCAGCAACAACAAGTTGTAGAATAATCTGAAAAAGAGATTTTTTTTCCTTCTCCCTTCATGTACCTGTTGGTCCTTGTGTCTTGGGACTTCAAAACTCAGGCCAGTGTCATTTAAACTTTTTTGATATAACCTGCAGTTGACAAAGGAACCAATTATGCATATCTATACAAATGTGTGTGTACATACACACAATTGAACATACTTAACTAAATGGAATGTATGCTGTTACTTTCTATGTCATTTTTTAATGCTTTTTATGATGCACTGAATTTTACAACTAAACCTAGTCTCCATTTATTGCACTTATTTATTTGGAGGTTTATAGAAAAATACAAACCTCCAAATAAATCAACTTTCAGAATCAACTTTTACATACTAATTATTTATAAATTGAAGAATGTCTGCCTATGAATGTATTCACTTCTTTTATAATCATATTGAAACCTCAGTGATCAGACCAATTTGGCAGGAGCAATTTAACATATGTAGTACTTTAAAATGAGGCTTATCATCATACTTAATATTTCTAGATATTAAATTAGACCCAAATTAGTCCAACAGAATCTTGGTCTGGAGGCTCTTTGGAGTCCTGCTAAATCATCATTTAGCTTGCCATTTTCTTTACTATTTTAATTTTAATAAACTAAAGATTTCTAAATAAAGATAAACTTCAATCCAAACTTTTTTTTTTTTTTTTTTTGAGACAGAGTCTCTCTCTGTTGCCCAGACTGGAGTGCAGTGGCACAATCTCAGCTTACTGCAGCCTTTGCCTCCTGGGTTCAAGTGATTCTCGTGCTTCAGCCACCCGAGCAGCTGGGATTACAATGTACCACAACACATAGCTAATTTTTCTGTAATTTTAGTAGAGACAGGGTTTTGCCACATTGGCCAGGCTGGTCTTGAACTCCTGGCCTCAAGTGATCAGCTCACCTCAGTATCTCCCAGGAATTATAGACATGAACCACCACACCCGGCAATCAATCCAATCTTTTTGGATTATCTTTAATTCAAAAATTATCTATTAATTGAAGCATGTTAACTTGGGCTTAATTTTTAAAAGGGATAACCATAATCACCTTACCTAAAAGTTTTATTACTGTAGTAGCTGCAATTTACATGGTTTATATAGACAAGGCATGTTAGCTTATGCCTATAATCCCAACACATTGGGAAGTGGAAGCAACAGGATCACTTGAGCCCAGGAGTTTGAGACCAATCTGGGCAACACAGTGAGACATCATCTCTACAAAAAAAAAAAAATTAAAAGAAAAATCAAGCCAAGTACAAGTTTCCTTATTGCTTGAATTACAAACATTTAAGGGGAGAAGTGAGCTTATAATAATACTGTCATCTTCTCTTTCTCCCCTATCATTCCTATAGGTGTACCAACATTCGACCAGGAGAGACTGGAATGGATGTAACAAGCCGCTGCACCCTTGGAGACCCCAACAAACTGCCAGAAGGGGTTCCCCAACCCGCCCGCATGCCCTACATCTCAGATAAGCACCCTCGACAAACCCTGGAAGTGATTAACCTTCTGAGAAAGCACCGGGAGCTATGTGATGTGGTGCTAGTTGTGGGCGCCAAGAAGATATACGCCCATCGAGTGATTTTGTCAGCCTGTAGTCCCTACTTTCGAGCTATGTTTACAGGAGAATTGGCAGAGAGCCGTCAGACAGAAGTAGTGATCCGAGACATTGACGAGAGGGCTATGGAATTATTGATTGACTTTGCATATACCTCCCAGATAACTGTAGAAGAGGGCAATGTTCAGACTCTTCTGCCAGCTGCTTGCCTCCTCCAGCTGGCGGAAATACAGGAAGCCTGCTGTGAATTCTTAAAGAGACAATTAGATCCTTCTAACTGCCTGGGCATTCGGGCTTTTGCTGACACACATTCATGTCGTGAGTTGCTAAGGATAGCAGACAAGTTCACTCAGCATAACTTTCAAGAGGTGAGTTGCACTTGGTGTTTCAGTGCATTTATGACCTATTTGTTGGAGAGCAATATGGGTTCTCATTCTGGGTATGTCCTGCTGATTCTAACTCATAATAGCAAAGAAAATAAATAAATTATAAATCCTCAACCTAGCTTCTATTTTAGAGGCCAATTTTGTGATCTACCAGCGAAAGTTAAGATTTAGGGATTGATTCTCCTTAACTGTATTCAAAAAAGGTTAATTTATAAGCCAAAATAGAGTTTAATTCATAAGAAGATCTATGCCTGATAGGATACCTGATATCATCATGTATATATTTCCTTCCTGATTATGTGGATTATTCAGAATAAATTATAAATTATAGGTTATTTGGTAAACGAATAATCTGAAAAGATGAGTTTAGATGTTATCATTCTCTGCTCTGCAGTCAAGAAAAAAAAAGAATTTTCATTAAACCTGCTATCTTTCCCTTATTCATTTAACAAATATTTGTAAAGCTACTATGTTCCAGCCACTGTGCTTGGGAACATAGGGTACAGTACTGAACAAGAAATCTAGAGTCTCTGTATTCATGGAGTTTATAATCTAGCAGGGAAGATAATCATTAAACACTTAAATATACAAATAATCAACTACAGTTAATGGGTGTTACAAAGGAGCAGTCCTGGATGATTTAAGAGTGTATTACAGAGAAATTTAACTTTGGTTCTGGAACAACTTGTGCAAAATCCTGAGACATTAAAAGCATATAACTAGTTTGAAGATCTGAAAAAAACCCAGTGGGACCCAGAGACCAAGGCGGTAGAGGATGTTATATAGTGATTATACAGAAAGAAGAAGGCTAAATCACACTGAAGTTGATAGACCATGTTAAGAATTTGAGATTGGCCACGCGCAGTGGTGCATGCCTGTAATCCCAGAACTTTGGGAAGTGGAGGCAGGGAGATTGCTTGAGCTCAAGAGTTCAAGACTAGCCTGGTAAACATGGTGAAACCCTGTCTCTACAAAAAATACAAAAATTAGTTGGGCATGATGGCATGTGCCCCTATTCCCAGCTACTTAGGAAACTGAGGTGGGAGGATGGCTTGAGCCCAGGAGGTAGAGGTTGCAGTGAGCCAAGATCGTGCCACTGTACTCCAGCCTGGGTAACAGAGCCAGACACTGTCTCAAAAAAAAAAAAAAGACTTTTAGATTGATCCTAAGAGTGCTGGAAAACCATTAAAGGATTATAAGTAAGGGAAAAACATGGTCTATTTTATAACATTTTTAAAATTTGTATTTTATTTTTATTTATTTATTTTGCAGTAAGGTGGTCAGCTCAGGACCCTACTGTTTTTTTCCCCCAACAGTTTTTGGAGAACTGGTAGTGTTTGATTATATGAATAAGTTCTTTATTGGTGATTTCCAAGATTTTGGTGCACCCATTACCCGAGCAGTATACACTGTACCCAATGTGTAGTCTTTTATCCCTCACCCACCTCCCATACTTCCCCCTGAATCTAAAAGTTATCCTGCTTCAGCCTCCTGAAGTGTTTGGATTACAGGCACAAGCCAATGCACGTGGCTAAGGAAAACATTCTTAATCAAATGTTTAAATTATTTTTATGGCCTATTGCATGTTCTGCTAAATATTTTGACTTTTTGATGATCATGAATATAACCCTGTCCCAAGAGAATCCATCAGCTTCATTAGAGGTACTGCCCGCACTAATAGACATCACATGTAGTATAATCTCCTGAGTAATCATATAACAAACCACATGAAGGATAGCAGTGACTGTTTCTTTCCTCTACATTGCACCCTGTTCCTTTTACTCTACATCCCGAGAATGGAATTACAAGGCCTTGGAATAGGTGGCTGGCCTGCACAACAAGGTAATATTCTTGTTGCTGTTTCATCTCCATTCTGACAGTTCCCTAGGCTTGGGTAAAGAGAATTATTGGTGTTTGTAGTTTCTCACTAGCATGTATATCAGAGTATTTTGGTCCTCAGAGTTTTCCATTGGTCTGATACTCTCCTTGTTATATTCATTCTTGCTTACAGAATTGCCAATATTCTTACTCTTTTTTTAAACTGACCCCTTGGTTTTTCTGCCCTAAACACTGTCCATTCAGCAACTTACCTTCTTCTGAAAGCTTTTCCTGACTTTTTATATGCCTCATATATCTGGGGTTATAGTTTGATATAGTTAATTTGGCTTATTTTGAATATAAATTTTTATTTTTATCTTTTTAAAGTCATTTTTCTTAAATTGCTTGAATCGCAAATGATTATTTTTACTACATTTTAATGGTGTCTTCTGTACCTTCCTTTGTTCTCTTTTTAAATTTTTCTTTTCCTCTGGTATCGTTTTAAACTTCACCTCTGTTGTGGTGTACAGCTTTGCCCCATAACCCTGAAGAAAAACATTGAGATAATAAATGTGATCACAGGATTTTTTTTTCTTCTTGCCTGACTTTGAACAGGTAATGGAGAGTGAAGAGTTCATGTTGCTTCCAGCCAATCAGCTCATTGATATAATATCCAGTGATGAGCTAAACGTTCGCAGTGAAGAACAAGTATTCAATGCAGTGATGGCCTGGGTCAAATACAGTATTCAGGAAAGACGTCCTCAATTACCCCAGGTAATGACAGAAATGCTTCTCTAAGAAACTGCTTAGTACTAGATGAAATACTGTGTATTTGTCTTGCGAACATGAAATAGTTATCACTCTACATTCATCTGTAAGAAAGTCCGTTTCCAAATAATCAAGGAAATAAGTATTTAGAAGCATTTTGGTTGCTTATTAATTTGAGCTTTTTGCTCCTGTGCTTTCCCTATATTTTGGATCAATTCTACTTTTGCATGCTAGCACAATTCAAAACTTAATATTGTATAAAATGAACAAGAGAAAGCAAGGATACTTCTTTTCCTATAGCTTGGAAATTCTACCACAGTTTCTCTTCAATATAACTTGGAAATACTACGACACTTTCAAGAGTAATGAGATGATGCATCAGAAGTCATCCATAGTTTACTTAAGACCCATTCTTGTTATGACTAGAGCAGTTTAACAAGATATTCTTCTGGATTGTGAATTAATTTGAGTCCAGTTATAGAAGAGCTTATAATGTATTACTGAAAGTTTTTAGTAGGTATGCCTTCCTTCCTTCCTTATTTATGGTATTTAGTTAGATCCCAAAACAATCGGAAGCACAGTAGGGTAGCATGGGTTATACATTCTCTTAAATATCTTGCAGATGAGAGCTCATGCCCTTAATAGTGTTTACTGGCTGGATGCAGTGGTGCAAGTCCATAATTCCAGCATTTGGGAGGATAAGGCAGGCAGATAGCTTGAGCTCAGGTGTTTGAGACCAGGCTGGGCAACATGGTGATTCCCTGTTTCTACAAAAAAAAAATACAAAAATTAGTTGGGCATGGTGGCATGCACCTGTAGTTGCAGCTACTCTGGAGGCTGAGATAGGCAGATCACTTGAGCCCAGGAGGTTGAGGCTGCGGTGACCTGTGATCATGCCACAGCACTCCAGCCTGGGCAGCAGAGTAAGACCTGTCTCAAAATTGATTAGTTAATTTAAATAATGGTGTTTATTGTGTCATAGGTGCTGCAACATGTTCGTTTGCCTTTGCTTAGTCCCAAGTTCCTGGTGGGCACAGTAGGCTCTGATCCTCTCATCAAAAGTGATGAAGAATGCAGGTATGAGTGACCCTAGATGAGAAAAAATCAACAATTAAGCATTCCTATTTTTTTCCTAATTTCCTTATTTATATTGCTTCCTAAATATTGTATTCTGTGGAGCTGAAACCAGGGCATTAATTTAACAAGTTTCTCTTCTAGGCTAGGGTCAAGAGGAGGAAAAGAAAGAGAGAACTAAACTTCTAGTATTCCATTCCATTAGTTTTTTTAAGTGTGATGCTTATTGTTGTAGAAGTAGCAATAAAGACATAGATTTCCAAGATTGTAAGGCAAGCTTGAATTTAAGAGCCAATTCTCTGCTAATATTTTTTTTTTCCTTGAGGTAATTGAATAATGCTGTTGACTCTGTCAGTGAACATTTTTTCCTTCCATCACATATGTCTGGTTGGAGAATAGAACCAGCCTTGCTTTCTAAATTGTGGACATAGTTAAAGATCTACAGCTATTTGCTATAGAAAGATTTTCACTAGAGCTAAGTGAAGCAGTTTCCAGAGGTTTTTTGACAAAGGAAACTCCAACTACTTTTACAAAGCAGAGGAAGAATAGTAACCTATTTTACTAGACTGTCTCTATAGTATATAAAAAAATGTAATAAATTACATTTCCAATTTGACAGATTTTAAGATTTAGGTTCCAATCTAAAATCTTCTGGGATTTTTAACCATTTTTTGCCAGCGTGTCCCAAATATAAAAGTGAAAGAGCAAATCTATACTCAGAACTTTTTAAACTAACTGACCTTTGGACCTCCCTTGGTGATTAAAGAAATTTAGAATGATCCTTGATTCTAGAACAGTGGTAGGACATGTAGATTCACTTGCATTTCTTCTATAAGCTAAAGCCTGTTCCTTTACTATTATTATTTTAGATGGAGTCTCGCTCTGTCACCAGGCTGGGGTGCAGTGGCACAATCTCAGCTCACTACAATCTCTGCTTCCCAGGTTCAAGCGATTCTCCTGCCTCAGCCTCCTGAGTAGCTGGGACTACAGGTGCGCGCCACCATGCCCAGCTAATTTTTGTATTTTTTAGTAGAGACAGGGTTTCACCATGTTGGCCAGGATGATCTCAGTCTCTTGACTTCGTGATCCAACTGCATCAGCCTCCCAAAGTGCTAGGATTACAGGCGTGAGCCACTGTGCCCGGCCTAAAGCCTGTTCTTTTAACAGGAGAGGCTGGAGGGGATTTTAGATGTTTCTATTTTATTTTAGTGTATCTTTTTTATATTAGTTATTCATTTTTCTCTTTGCCATGGACTAGAGTTAAACTTAGATGTTTGTCTTTTACATTTAAAATACAAATGGTAATTAATTCTCCTAAATATTTACAGTAGCAAAAAGGAAAACCATATACATTATACATGCTAAAATCTGAAGAAATAATACATACATACCTCTCCTCCGTTAAACATAAATCAGTTTGTACTGATTTGATGCAGAAAGTAAAGGTACTTAGGAAGTCACATTTAAAAGAAGACCCTTCCTGATATCCTAACTTCTTTGTGCTGCAGTTTCTTCCTCTATGAAGTGAGGATGATAATAGTGCCTATTCCATAAGGCTGTTGTGAAGATTAAATGAGTTTATATATATTAAGCACTTAAAAACCAGGACTAGCACAAAGCTGTTGGTTTGTTCAGTATTATAACTATAGTACTCTTTCTAGGAATTCTTGAATGGCCTAATGAACTATTAGGAGGTCAAAGTCTTTGTCTTTCTGTGAAACTAGAAAAAGTTCTTGGTCATTGGCTTCGGTTTTGGGGGTTTGTTTGCTTTTGTTTTTAAGACAGGTAAATTCTGAAAGGGCCTTAGTAAAGTCTTGTATTGGAAGGTACATTATTGGGTAATGCTTGGCACTGGTCCAGCAGGAATAAATTACTCTTTGTAGCATAAATAACAAGAATGAAAGTAGAGGGTAATTTAGGAAACACTTTCCGAGTTGGGGCAGAACAGAGTAACAGATTGAATTTGTACTAATCAGGTACTGAGTCACTTAAAAGTACTCAAGTGAAGTAAGTACATACACAAATAGTTTGTGTTAGAATATTGTATTTAACAAGTGTAATTACCAGATTCTTCTCTTAAAGTATCTTAACAAGACAGAAAATTTGTCTCAGGAGACTTGTTGAGAGTAAACCATTCATATGTTACCAGATAGCAAATTTGTGACAGTACCATATTTCTTTTTAGCAATCCAATTTTTGACCCATTTATATTAATCTAGCAAATAACTAGTACCCTGGCTGATATGCTACCTTGCTAATATCTTGCAGAATCTAATAAAATGTATTAGAAAGTGGTAACTGCAGTGTGGTAATTGAATTGTAATTTTTACTTTTTCACAAGTTATTTTGGCTGTAAGCATGTTGAGCTTTAGGCTAAATTTGCAGTGAGATATGAGTCATGATGAAAATACTAATCAATTCACAACTCAATTTGACTGGCATTATTGCTTTCATGTTCGTACCAATTTTATTATTGGCTGGCATTCATGATTTGGTTTGATTTACGCTTGCTTCTCTTTGCCAACCTATATATTCCTAAACTACACTGAGACGTAACCAACAATGTAATTTAGATAGTTGGAATAAAGGCAGAAATTTTTTCTACAGAGACTTGGTAGATGAGGCTAAAAACTACCTCCTATTGCCGCAAGAACGACCACTAATGCAAGGACCAAGGACGAGACCACGGAAACCTATCCGATGTGGGGAAGTACTCTTTGCAGGTTTGGATCTTAATATACTGTTACTAAATTGAATATTTTCCCATATGAGAAATTGTCATTTGAATAATCCTTTGGACAATTGTGATATCTACTCTCATAAGAAACAAATAACAAGTCAGCATGTAGCTTGACTCTTAACCCATGATTCAAAATTGGTATACTCCAAAAGAGTACTCTATTTTTTTTTCTCATTCAATACCTTTGATATCTATTTTGATATAAATCCAAAAATGTTGGCTGGGCACACTGGCTCATGCCTATAATACCAGCACTTTGGGAGGCCAAGGCGGGAGGCCAGGAGTTTGAGACCAGCCTGGGCAATACAGGGAGGCCTCATCTTTGCAAAAAATAAGAAAAACAATTAGTTTGGTGTGCTAGTGCATGCCTGTAGTCCCAGCTACTTGCGAGGCTGAGACAGGAAGATGGTTTAAACCTAGGAGGTCAAGGCTGCAGTGAGTTGTGATTGTACTGCTGTACTCCAGCCTGGGCAACAGGACAAGATCCTTTCTCAAAAACTAAAAATGTCATGCAGTAGATATTTTGTTGAAATGAACCACATGCATTAATTTATATATCAATGTGCAAGTCATCCCATAATTACATGGAATTGTGAAAAAACATTATATTAAACAGTTATAATTTATTTCTTCATTCTATGCATATCCATCTATAATTTCTTCATTCTGTGCATATAGCCATATTATCTCATAATCTTATTTGAATTGGTATCATTTCTTTGTAAAATATATGTAATACTAACTTATTTATGAAATTAGTTAAAGAGTATAGCAATCCCACTGGAATGAGTTAAAGTCATAACTTGCATTTTGACCTACTGCTAGAGACATGTGGTTAATCTAAGCATTAGGGCACAGTGAAGTTAGTAGTGTTACATACTATACTTTAGGATAGGATTCTCTTGACAGTTTCTATTACATCCCCAGTTGGTGGTTGGTGCAGTGGAGATGCCATTTCCAGTGTTGAACGATATGACCCACAGACCAATGAATGGAGAATGGTGGCCTCAATGAGCAAAAGGAGATGCGGAGTTGGAGTCAGTGTTCTTGATGATCTGTTATATGCAGTAGGAGGCCATGATGGATCCTCTTATCTCAATAGTGTTGAAAGGTGAGTAAGATCAATCTGTAATTTTCTTTCTACTATTCATGTAGTTTTATTTGAGATGTTAATTAGGAAACAAATGTGATTTAATGCTTTAGTATTGCATCTGTGGCACTAGTTGGCAACCTAAACAAGTTAGCATGATACACAAATTCTTTGTGATCTGGTCTCCACCCATCTCTTATGACACACTACCACTCCCTAAGCATGCAACTGTAGACACATCAATTGCCTGCAGTTCCCTGGACATGCTGTCTTCCTTCATACCTCTCTCCTTACTTATACGCATGCTGTTCTTTTTTCTCTGAGATACTTCTGCCCTTTTAAGACTTACATTTCCTTTAAGACATAAATGTTACTTATTACATAAAACTTTCTATTATACCATACAGATGAGTTAGTTAATTGTTCCTTTGTCCTCCCATAAGTATTTTGAACATGTTTGTACATATCCGTCACATTGAACTATACATGTTGAAATGTATTTCACCATAATATCTATCGCAGTGACTGGGCACATTGGGAATCTATAGCAACTGATGTTTCAGTAGCTTCTTGCTCTCAGGAAGCTATGTTGATTAACAGTGACTATTTCCATAACACATCTATGAAACCCTGTAGTGTATCAAGTTCTAAAGGTATAGATTGTGCAGCTGGGGAAAAAAATCTTAAAAAGCAGAGGGATCGTTCCCGTAGATGTATGTAACATGGAGAAAGCTCATCTCTACAAAAAATACAAAAATTAACCACCCGTGGTACATGCCTGTAGTCCTAGCTACTCAGGAGACGGAGGCAGGAGGCCTGCTTGAAGCTGAGAGATAAAGGTTGTCGTGAGATGAGATTGTGCCATTGCACTCTAGTCTGGGTGACAGAGCAAGACTCTGTCTCAAAAAAAAGAAGATAACAATGAACACACTTAAAAATAAATTGATGGGATCCCAGAAGGGATCATGGCGGATGGGAGGCAGGACTAGATTGAAGCTCCAGACCAAACAGCATGTGGAGGCTTGATTGTGAATTTAGCTCCAGATTGACTGCAAGAACAAGCCAGCAATCCCAAGAGGACCTATAGACCCTCTGAAGGAAATGTATTGCTCCTGTAGGACCCGGGAGACACCCCAAATACTGTGAGTGCCCCAACTTGCTAACTGAATCCAACATCATATCAAAAAGATAATCCACCATGATCAAGTGGGTTTCATACTAGGGATGCAGGGATGGTTTAACATATGCAACTCAATAAGTGTGATACACCACATAAACAATTAAAAACAAAAGTCACGTGATCATCTCAATAGATTCGGAAAAAACATTCAACAAAACCCAGCATTCTTTTATGATTACAACTCTCAGCAAAATTGGCATACGAGGGACATACTTTAACGTAATAAAAGCCATTTATGACAAACCCACAGTCAACATACTGAATGGGGAAAAGCGGAAAGCATTCCCTCTGAGTATGGGAAAAGACAAGGATGCCCACTCTCAGCACTCCTTTTCAACACAGTCCTGGAAGTCCTAGCCAGAGCAATCAGACAAGAGAAAGGCATCCAAATCAGTAAAGAGGAAGTCAAACTGTCACTATTAGCTGATGATATGATCATTTATCTTGAAGATCCTAAGGTCTCCTCTAGAAAGCTCCTAGAATGGATAAAAGAATTCAGCAGAATTTCTGGATACAAGATTAATGTATACAAATCAGTAGCTCTTCTATACACCAACAGCGACCAAGCAGAGAATCAAATCAAGAACTCAACCTTTTTTAAAATAGCTGCAAAAAATAAAATACTTAGAAATATAGCTAACAAAGGAGTTGAAAGACCTCTGCAAGGGAAACTACAAAACACTGCAGAAAGAAATCACAGATGCCACAAACAAATGGAAACACATCCCATGCTCATGGATGGATAGAATCAGTATTGTGAAGATGACCATACTGCCAAAGCAACCCATAAATTCAGTGCAATCACCATCAGAATACTACCATCATTCTTCACAGAATTAGAAAAAACAATTATAAAGTTCATATAAAACCAAAAAAGAGCCTGCATAGCCAAAGCAATACTAACCAAAAAGAACAAATCTGGAGGCATCACACTACCTGATTTCAAACATTACTATAAAGCCATAGTCACCAAAACAGTATGGTACTGGTATAAAAATAGGCACATAGACCAATGGAACAGAATAGAGAACCTAGAAATAAACCCAAATGCTTTCAGCCAGCGTATCTTCAACAAAGCAAATAAAAACATAGAGTGAGGCAAGGACACTCTTTTCAACAAACAGTGCTGGGATAATTGGCTAGCCATATGTAGGAAAATGAAACTGGATCCTCATCTCTCACCCTATACAACAGTCAACTCAAGATGGACTAAGGACTTAAACCCAAGACCTGAAAATATAAAAAGTCTAGAAGATAACATAGGAAAAACCCTTCTTGACATTGGCTTATGCAAGGATTTCATGACCAAAACCCCAATGCAAATACAATAAACACAAAGATAAATAGCTAGTACCTAATTAAGAGCTTTTGCACGGCAAAAGGAACAGTCAGCAGAGCAAACAGACAACCCACAGTGTGAGAAAATCTTCACAATCTATACATCTGACAAAGGACTAATATTGAGAACCTACAATGAACTCAAATCAGTGAGAAAAAAAAACAGTCCTGTCAAAAACTGAGCTAAGGACATGAATAAACAGTTCTCAAAAGAGGTATACAAATTGCCAACAAACATATGAAAAAATGCTCAGCATCACTAATGATCAGGGAAATGCAAATCAAAACCACAATGCAGTACCACCTCAGTCCTGCAAGAATGGCCATAATCAAAAAATCTAAAACCAGTAGATGTTGGCATGGATGCGGTGAACAAGGAACACTTCTACCCTGCTGGTGGCAATGTAAACTAGTACTGCTGCTATGGAAAACTGCAGAGATTCCTTAAAGAACTAAAAGTAGAACTACCATTTGATCCAGCAATCCCACTACTGGGTATGTACCCAGAAGAAAATAAGTCATTAATTGAAAAAGATACTTGCACACGCGTTTCTGGCAACACAATTCACAATTGCAAAATTGTGGAAGCAACCTAAATGCCCATCAGCCAATGAATGGATAAAGAAACTGTGATATATATATATAATGGAATACTACGCAACCATAAAAAGAAATGCATTAACAGCATTTGCAGTGACCTGGATGAGATTGGAGACTATTATTCTAAGCAGTGTAACTCAGGAATGGAAAACCAAACATCATATGTTCTCACTGATATATGGGAGCTAAGCTATGAGGACACAAAGGCATAAGAATGATACAGTGGACTTTGGGGACTTGTGGGGGAAGAGTCAGAGGGGAGTAAAGGATAAAAGACTACACATAATGGTGCATTTTATACTGCTTGGAGGATGGGTGCACCGAAATCACAAATCACCACTAAAGAACTAACTCATGTAACCAAATACCATCTGTACCCTAATACCCCAACAACTTGTGGAAAAAAAAGAACACATCCCAGTTTAAAAAAAAATCATGAGTTAAGTAAGAGTAAAAATAGTTAAATATTTATACCTTAACAATTTAGCCTACATATATCAAAACGGATAGAATGCAATTAAGGTGGTAACCAAAGGCAAATTTACATGAATTTTAGCTTACATACATTTATATAAATTATATGCATTTGGAAGTAAGAAAGATGCAAAATAAATGAATCATGCTTTTAAATCAAGTCACTAAAAAAGCAACAAAACCCATAAACAAAACAAAAAAAATCAATGAAATTGAAAAAAAACTATATATCTACAAAAAGAGCAATTTGATAGTATTTTTTTTTAAAAATTAAGCTACTCTTTGCCACAGTAATTCCACCTATCATCCATTTGCACAAAGAGAAATGTACAAGGATAATCGTTTAGAAAAATTTAGAGCTATATTAGCATAAACAGATCTTTAAAAATGTGGGGGGAAAAAGCAGTGCCTACTATGTGGTATTATTTATGTAAAGAAAACATGTTTACATATAAACAAATGCATATGTGGATACATATATACCTATATAAAAGTATTTTACTGAAAAGTCTTGAAGGATATATGCCAAATCAAAATGGGAGGAGACCAGAATTCAGGTGGAACTCAAAGAGGGCTTTAGCTTGATCAATAATATTCTGATTTTTTTTTTAAAGAAAATATATTCATACATAAATTTCAAAAAATAAAAACACAAACTAGATTTTCAATGTTTTAGTTATTATTAATCAGCCCATACTTAGGGGAAAGAATATATATCATGTAAATCTGTGAATTTAGAATATGTAAACCTAGCCAAGCTTCCTTTGTGTAATACAAACTCTCCTCTTGGTATGTTCTTCTCAGGTATGACCCCAAAACAAACCAGTGGAGCAGTGATGTAGCCCCTACAAGCACCTGCAGGACAAGTGTTGGTGTGGCAGTACTTGGAGGCTTTCTCTATGCTGTGGGTGGCCAGGATGGTGTGTCTTGCCTGAACATTGTTGAGAGGTGATTTTTTTAAGTCATTTTTCATATTTTTATTTTAAAGAACATAGGGCTCTTTAAAAGAAACAAGTACAGGCCGGATGTGGTGGCTCACACCTGTAATCCTAGCACTTTGGAAGGCCAAGGCAGGGGGATTGCTTGAGCACAGGAGTTCAAGACCAGCCTGGGCAACATGGTGAGATAAAAATATATAAAAAAAAATTAGCCGGCCATGGTAGTACACACCTGTAGTCCCAGCTATTCTGGGGCTGAGGTGGGAGGATCGCTTGAGCCCAGGAGGTCGAGGCTGCAGAGAGCAGAGATCACGCACACTGCACTCCAGCCTGGGTACAAAGTGAGACCCTGTCTCAAGGAAAAAAAAAAGAAACAAGTAAAGCTGAATTTAGGACACTGGAGGATCCACTGTTCAGTGGATTTCCCATAGGCTTTCAGGAAAAAGTCTTCAGTTGATCCTAAAGTCTAGGAAAATGAAAGATCTAAAAAAAAGGTTTTTTTCTTAATTAACAAAAATTGTATATATTCATAGGGTACAGCATGATGTTTTGAAATATATATAGCTTGTGGAATAGCTAAATCAAGCTAATTAACATATTTATTACCTCACATACTTATGATTTATTTGTGGTGAGAACACTTAAAATGTACTCTCAAGTACACAATTTGTTGTTAATAACCATAGTTACTATGTTGTGCATTAGAGCTCTTGAATTTATTCCTCCTCTCTAACTGAAATTTTATATTCATTTACCAAGATTCCTCACTGCCCCTCACCTTGCCATCCCCTGGTAACCACCATTCTACTCTCTACTTCTATGAGTTCAGCTTTTTTAGCATCCTCATATAAGTGAGATCATGCAATATTTGTCTTTCTGTGTTTAGCTTATTTCACTTATTGTCCTCCAGGTTTATCTATGCTGTCACAAATGCCAGGATTTCCTTCTTTTGTAAGGAAATCTGTAAGGAAGAGTATTCTGTTCACATATGCTACATTTTCTGTATCCATTCATTTGTTGAGGTACATTTAGGCTAACTTCGTATCTTGTCTATTGTAAATAATGCTGCAATGAATGTGAGAGTACAGGTATCTCTTCACCATACTAATTTCATTTCCACTGGATATAGACTTAGTAGTGGGATTATTGGATTATATGATAGTTCTAGTTTTAATTTTTTGAAGAAACTCTGTACTGTTTTCCATAATGGCTATACTAATTTACATTTTCATCAATAGTGTGCAAGGGTTTCCTTTTCTCCATATTCTTGCTAACACTTATCTTTCTTTTTTTTATATAGTAGCCATTCTAACAGGTGTGACATGATATTTCATTGTGATTTTAATTTGCATTTCCCTGATAATTAGTGATATTGAGCATTTTCTCATATACTTAGCCATTTGTATGTGTTCTTTTGAGAAGCATCTATTCAGGTCCTTTGCCCATTTTTTAATCAGATTATTTGTTTTCTTGCTGTTGACTCCATAGATTGTCTCTTCACTCTGTTGATTGTTACCTTTGCTGTGCACAAGCTTTTTAGGTTGATGTAATCTTCTTTTTTGCTTTTGTTGCCAATGCTTTGGGGGACATAACCTGAGTTTTTCAACTGTCACACTGATTGTACCTAACATTGAAATGTTAGAAATGTATTTCAGATTACATTCTATATATGATATCAAGCATATCACTTGTTAAATCTGTTCTGATTTTTTTTTCCTGAATTTACCTGGAGTGTACTTAATGCATGACTCTATCCAGACTTCCCTGAGAGAAATGATAAAGTAATAATACTTTGTATAGAATATCTTATAAAAAGCCCAAAGTATTTTGTATATAGACTCTCATTAACCATTGAAGTATGCTTAGGGAAATCTGGGTGGGCTGCCATAGTTGCTTTATAATGGTGTACAAATAGTTAAATTTGGTGGAACAGATTTTGTTCTTAATTTCTTTTGTCAGCTTTTTGTCATTAGATTTTAGAGTCTCGTGCTATGATTACTGATAAGAACATATATTTCATCCTCACTTAAAAAGAAATGAGTCATGACTCTATAAAAATTTTTGAGGTAGCATTCACTGGTTTACCATGTATATCTTGAAAAGTTTAACTGTCATAAGTAGAGAGAAAATTGAAGGTAACTCTTGAAAGATATGCCAGTTCCCTTTTATCTATCTGTCAAGAAATCTGTTTTTTCATGTTCAAAACTCAGTACAGGAGGATAGCAGCAGTGATGGCATAGTTTTTTAATATCTCCAAATACCCACATGAAAACAGACAGAGTAATAGATAGCAAAGCTAAAAACCTGTGTACTAGTTCTGGATATTGGAGTTGCACAACAGTGTGAATATAGTTAACACTACTAAACAGTTAAAACATGGTTAAGACAGTAAATTTTATGTTATGTGTATTTTACCACAATTAAAAAAACAAAAATCTGTGAACAAAATTTAAGACAAAACTAAGGGAAAGGATATTCTCACAAACTGCAAAACACAAATGGGCAAAGAGAAACTACCACTAGCCACAAGACCTGCATGTATCTTCAGGAGAAATCAGAAAGAAGCAATTGGATGTCTGACAGATCTAAGAACAAAAGAAAACATTTTAAGACTCTAATTGTTTGCCTTTGGAAGATCATAGGGATCAAATTTGTTATTTCAAAACATGTAAATAAAGTGAAAGAAGTGAGCCTATGTCCTGCCTTTCTTATATGAACTGTATCATATGAATTGAATAACTAAATAATAGATAAAAGGATTGTTTCTTTATAAAATTATCCCAATAAAAGAAAATAAGTGGTAGAATATTATCATTTTGCAACACTTAGTAAATTATTTTATCTAGACATTGATAAACAGCTGCTAACACACCACCCTCTGTAGTCTCGTCAAAGGAACCAAACTTCTGGATCCAGCTACCAATTTGCAGAACATACAAAGGACAGAGGAACAGATTGAGCTGCATTATGAATGTACAGTCAACCAAATCCATATTATGGGGAAATTTGTCATACACTCCAGGTTCAAAAACAGATGAGTTGCAGGGAGGAAAAGGAATGGAGGGAAACCCTGTAGATAATAATAAACTTTTAAATTTAAGTCGTTTTTTTTTTTTAATTTTTAAAAAAAATATGGAACGCTTCACGAATTTGCATGTCATCGTTGTGCAGGGGCCATGCTAATCTTCTCTGTATCGTTCCAATTTTAGTATATGTGCTGCCAAAGTGAGCACTAATTTAAGTTTATTTTTTTTAGAGACAGGGTCTCACTCTGTCGCCCAGGCTGGAGTGCAGTGGTACAATCGTAGCTCACAACTGTCTGAAGCAATCCCCTGCCCTCAGCCTCCCAAGTAGCTGGGACTGCAGGTGAACACCACCATGCCTGGCTACTTTTTTTCCCCCAAATTTTTACAGAGATAAGGTCTCTCTGTGTTGACCAGGCTCATCTTGAACTCGAACTCCTGGCCTCAAGCAGTCCTCCAGCCTCAGCCTTCCAAAGTGCTGTGATTACAGGCGTGAGCTACTGCACTTAGCCTTTTTTTTTTTTTTTTTTTTTTTTAATCTCAGCCAGGCACAGTGGCTCACCTGTAATCCCAGCACTTTGGCGGGGAGGCAAGTGAGAGGATTGCTTGAGGCCAGGAGTTTGAGATTAGCCTGGTCAACACCGCAAGACCCCTATTTTTAAATAAATAAATATTAATTTAAAATTTTAAAAATTAAATGTTAATAAGTAAGACTGAAGTGTCTAGGGATGACACTTGAGTGATAAAACTATAAACACAAGGAAGTGATAACTGTTAAAAGTCAGGATAATGGTTACTTTGTGGGAAAGAGAAGATTGAGATTGGAAAAGGACACATAGCAGGACTTCCAGAGTGGCATGCAAAGTTCTTTTTCTTGGCTTGGGTGGTGTTTGTTTACTACGGGGCTTTCCTGATTATAACTCTAAACTATACATTTTTGTGTGTGTGGCTTTCTGTAGTTTTATTTTATAATAAAAGTTTATAGTTTTATTTTATAATAAAAAGGTTGTTTTAAAGAACTGTGCAAAGGACTTCTACTTCCAAATAGGATGTAGTAGAGAATAACAGCCATCACTCCAACTACGACATCTAGGAAAAGAAGACAAATTACAAAAATCATATTTTAAAAGACATCAGAGGCATGTCAAAATGAACTAAAATTTCATTAAAGAAAGAGCCTGTGTTATGTGAGCTGTCACAAGTTGTTTTCTTTCCTGGGGACATTTTCCAAGTCTGAGCAGAAAATAGCTTCATAACTGGCACAGACATAAATTCTGTGACTTTTTTCTAATGACTATTAGTGTGATTTCAGATCAAATGAAAAAAGCTTCACTTAATAAGAACAAGCATACAGTCTGGTTTCCCTCACTGCAGGTATGATCCGAAGGAGAACAAGTGGACTCGGGTAGCTTCTATGAGTACCAGAAGACTAGGTGTGGCTGTGGCTGTGTTAGGAGGGTTCTTATATGCTGTAGGTGGCTCTGATGGGACATCTCCACTCAACACAGGTTAGTCCCTTCCAAAGGCAATTAGGTTCCCCAAAAGCAGAACATTTTCCTGGAGAGTCCTCCTAGAAAAAGTATAAAAACTCCAGGTTATCCTATAATTTACTAGGAAAATGCTTTATTTTCCCTCCAGGAGAGTGCAGCTCTCAGCTTTTCCTCAGCTCCTACTGTAGTCATAGTCTGAATACATTCCCCAGATATTTCTTTCTTCCCCTGTTTTACAAGCTGCTGGAAATTTATGATGAATTTTAAAAACTACTTTCTTACATAATTAGTTCCTTTTACCATCACAACTTCTCCTAAAAAAAAAAAAAAAAGTACTCTGTTATAATCTAAGAATAAATAAAAACTTAGAACTACAAATTGGTTTATTTGGATTTTGTCATTTTTATTTTTGTTTTTTATGATAGGGTCTCACTCTGTCACCCAGGCTGGAGTGCAGTGGCACGATCTTGGCTCACTGCAACCTCTACCTCCGAGGCTCAAGCGATCCTCCCACCTCAGCCTCCCGAGTAGCTGGGATTACAGGTGTGTGCCAACACGCCTGCCTGATTTTTGTATTTTTAGTGGAGGCAGGGTTTTGCCATGTTACCCAGGCTGGACTCAAACTCCTGAGCTCAGGCAATCTGCCCACCTCATCCTCCCAAAGTGCTGGAATTATAAGCGTGAGCCACTGCACCTGGCCTGGTTTGTTATTCCTTTCTATTTAGATATTATGGGTATTTTTGCCTAAGGATATTGTCAGGGTGACAGTCATGCCAGATTGTCAAATGTCTTCTCTTCAGAGGCTTAAAATGCACTATGCTAGAGGGAAGGGAATACAGGATACAGAAGTTTTCTGATTATGATGATGAATTATTAGTACTTATTGATCATGTAGTCAATCTCCCCATTTAAAGATAAGGAGAGAGGCAGAGAGTCATGTAGCTAATTAGTCATTTAGTCAAAACTAGAACTGGGGTATCAACCCCAACATGTGTCCTTTCCACTGTACCATACCTAGAAGAAACCAGCCCCTGATGACAGTATATGTCGTACTGTCCAGAGGTATACAAATCCTTCTCAGAAGCAAAAATCAGATCATGTGTTGAAAATATGTGTTATCACAAAGTATCAATGGCTATAAAGAACACCGGAGGTGAGAGGAAATGGTTGAATGCTCACTTACTGGTTTTTCTTTTCCCTACAGTGGAGCGTTACAATCCTCAGGAAAACAGATGGCACACTATAGCCCCTATGGGGACCCGGAGGAAACACCTAGGCTGTGCGGTGTATCAGGACATGATCTATGCTGTAGGAGGTAGAGATGACACTACAGAGCTGAGCAGTGCTGAGAGATACAACCCCAGAACCAACCAGTGGTCTCCGGTGGTGGCCATGACATCACGCCGTAGTGGAGTAAGTGGAGTTGATGGACACCTAAGTTGCTTCCAGATCTTGGCTATGAATAGTACTGCAGTAAACATGGGAATGCAGGTGTCTCTTCAGTATACTGATTTCCTTTCTTTGGGGTGTATACCTAGCAGTAAGATTGCTGGGTCATATGATAGCTCTATTTTTAGTTTTTTGAGGAACTTCCAAACTGTTGTACTAATTTACATTCGCACCAGCCGTGTAGGAGGGTTTGCTTTTCTCTGCATCCTTGTCAGCAATCATGGTCTGTTTTTTGGATAAAAGCGATTTTAACAAGGGTGAGATGACATCTCATTGTCATTTTCATCTGCATTTCTCTAACGTTCAGATGTTGACATATTTTCATATACCGATTTTCTATTTGTATGTCTTCTTTGGAGAAAGTTCTATTCAGATCTTTTGCCTACTTTTGAATTGGATTATTAGACTTTTTTCTATTGAGTTGTTTGAGCCCCTATATATTTGAGTTATTAATCCCTTGTCAGATGGGTAGTTTTCTCTCATTCTGTGGGTTGTCTCTTCACTTTGTGATTGTTTCCTTTGCTATGCAGAAGCTTTTTGACGTAATGTAATCCCATTTGTCCATTTTTCCTTGGTTACCTGTGCTTGTGGAGTATAACTGAAAAAAATATTTGTGCAGACCAATGTCCTGGGGAGTTTCCCCAGTGTTTTCTTTTAGCAGTTTTATAGTTTGAGGCCTTAGATTTAAGTATTTAATTCATTTTAATTGGATTTTTAGATATGGCAAAAGATGGGGTCTAGTTTCATTCTTCTGCATGTAGATACCTAGTTTCCCCAGCACCATTAATTGAAGAGATTGTCCTTTCCCTAGTGTATGTTCCTGGCCTTTCCCTAGCGGGTGTTCCTGGCCTTTCCCTAGTGTATGTTCCTGGCCTTTCCCTAGCGTGTGTTCCTGGCCTGTCCCTAGCGTGTGTTCCTGGCCTTCCCCTAGCGTGTGTTCCTGGCCTGTCCCTAGCGTGTGTTCCTGGCCTTTCCCTAGCGTGTGTTCCTGGCCTGTCCCTAGCGTCTGTTCCTGGCCTGTCCCTAGCATCTGTTCCTGGCCTGTCCCTAGCGTGTGTCCCTGGCCTGTCCCTAGCGTGTGTCCCTGGCCTGTCCCTAGCGTGTGTTCCTGGCCTGTCCCTAGCGTGTGTTCCTGGCCTGTCCCTAGCGTGTGTTCCGGGCCTGTCCCTAGCGTGTGGTCCTGGCCTGTCCCTAGCG